>JAVSBS010027722.1:13343-35646 GCA_033124195.1 Coracias cyanogaster
AAATTATTAAAATAAACCAGTTTCCAGATTGTATTCAATTGCGAGGGCACTACAACTTCCAAAGGACTTCACTTTTCATCACAACAATTTTGCCTGCCTCCTATCAGCAATAAGGGGCTTGTAGGTTTCTTGCTCTTTGGCTAAGCACCCAAAACACTTGCTGCTTTTCTAAGCTTTTTTTTTTTAATATGCCACTGGAAATTGAAGGCTCACAGAACAGCTCCATAGTGCATTTGCAAGCTGCTTCTTTCCATCTGAACTCTCCAGGACCACCTACAATCTGATGGAGGCACCCTATGAAAATGTGATTACAAAACAAGGAGTTAGTCCAACACTAAAACTCTCAAAAAATAACTTAAACTCAAGTCTCCTCTTAAGGACTCTGTGCCTGACCGCTTCTTATACTCAAGTATGTCATTTTTGTCAGTAGAACTACTTACAGAAAAGAATTATGGAGTTGTTTAGTTTAGAAAAGACCATCTAGTCCAGCCATTAACTCTACCAAGTCAGCTGCTAAACCATGTCCCTCAGCACCACATCTATACAACTTCGAAATCCCTCTGGCAATGGTGATTCAACCACTGCCCTGGGCAGCCTGGGCCATGGCTTGACAATCCTTTCAGTGAAAATTTTTTTCTAATATCCAACCTAAGCCTCCCCTGGCACAACTTGAGGCTGTTTCCTCTTGTCCTATCACTTTTTACTTGAGATGAGCCCGCCAACCACCTCTCTACAACCTCCTTTCAGGTTGGCAAATCCCATTGTTCTAAGAATTCCTTTGACTTCATCAGTTTTTTTTCATGCAAAAAGGCCCAGGCACTGGGGCCTACAATCTGAATGAGGACAGTCATTCTTGGAAGGCCAGAACTCCATTCCTCCATGCTGGTTTCACCGTCCTCTCCAGCACATTCCAGGCTGTTCACAGCAGACAACATACTCCCCATTTCTCACCATCAGTGCTGGAGGATCTCAGCTGGGTGGGCCTCCATGGATGGTGGGAGTGAGCTGGAATCTCACCCAGCAGCTCTGTCAGACCCTTGCAGGAGCAAGAGGCAGCAAATGTGGAAAGCAGATGTCAAATGGAGGAAATTGGGTTTGCAGAAGACAAGGAAAGGAAGCAGAGAGCAGCCTGCGGGAACAGCACCTGTCCCGCTAAAGCGAGTCGCATGCTCCTAATAAAATGCCTTTGCAGCAGAGGCAGGCACATTAACCAACCAGTTCTTTCCCACATCCTCTGCTAATTTGTCTTAGCACAGCAGGAAGCAGTCTAGCCTCTAAGATACCAGGAGACATCGGTAGAGAACCAGGCTGAGGACTTCCAGCAGCAAGATGTGCTAAGCTGCTGTCTGAGTTGGCTGCTCACCATCAGAGCCAAAGGAAAGCGCCTTTTCCCTGAGTCACTGGCATGGGGAAGAAACCTAAAGTATTTCCCATCTCTTCTACTGATTCTTTGGTGAATTCGACTGATTCTTTGGTGAATCAGTAGTCGCCGAAGTTCAGCAGCAATCTGTGCACTGGCTGAATTTGTTTTTTGAGAAAAAACATAGAAGGTTTGTCATTTTGAGAGGTGGTACTGTCTCCCTGATTTGGAGCACAGATTTAAACCTGGCCTCCTCCTTCCCAGCTGTGGAAGACAAATTATAAGTTTCCACAAGGTTTAGTCCCAGAGAAGCAGAGTTTGCCAACTGCAAACAAAGCAAACATCAAAATCATTCTCAGACAGCTCTGAAAAATATCCTGTAAATCTTTCACCTGTGACTTTGTACTTGATCTACTCCAAGGCAGGATGAAGGGGGGAGGGAATCAGAAGTGGCTCTTTTCAGGTGTGAAGAACTGTAATTTAGTTCGGCAATAATTCTGGAATACAGGAGTGTTGGTCATGGGTGCACGTGTAATGTCATACTGAAATCTCTCCAGGCACATCATATAAAGTCTAGGTTTTTTGGCTTATCGTATAGTAGCTGAACCATATCCTAGTGCTAGGACCATCAGATGTGCTGGTTCAATCATTTCTCAATAAAGCTATATGCTGACCTCTCCAGCGCCTGCATTTTTGCATCCCCAAATGAATCACTAAATACCTCTGAATATGTATTCCTCAAGTCTGTAGTTTAAGCATGGATTGAGCAAATTCCTCAGAGAAGCTGGAAACATGTTTACAAAAATATCAGTCTAGAGTCCATTGTAAAATCATTATCCCCCACACAAATCCTCAGAGTGTAAATAAAGCCAGACAAGCCCAGTTGCAGCTCTGCAATCCCCTTGCTACAGTCCAAATTCTCAGACACTTACAGGAGGAGATGCCAGCCTCCCACGGGTACCCTTTGAAAGCTCAAGAGCAAGTCCCTCCCACCCCAGTGGTGACTCATTTTCCTACATTTGCTTCCTGTGGTTCCCTCTATCACATGCAACATTATTCCAATGAGACATGGCAAAAATTCCACTAGTGGCTCTTTTATTTACTGCCAGCTGCAACTTCTCCTCTGCAAGTGCTGCAGCATCTGATACACGAAGTCCGATAAGCTGTATACATGTCTTCCTTATCATCCTGCTCTGGCTTTTCATTTACTGAAGTCCCATGAACACAGAAGCACAGAAGGAATAATATCGTGCAATGTACAGTTTGGCCTTCCAAGACACAGAGCATCTCGGTTCACTACAAAGGTTTGGTATGTGGTAGCACAGGTACCATTTCATAGCAGGATCGAGATCAACATTTGCTGCTAAAAATGTCAGTTTAGCATAATTGAAGGTAACTCATATGCAGATTCACCCAAAGCAATTCATACACAAAAATTGGCCAAGAATTATGCACACAGAGCAGAATCAGCAATTGCTACAACAGCAGCAGCATCGCAAGAATCAAGCGTGAGTTTGAGGTGAAGTTTGGGCCATTTGCACAAAAGCCCAGGGGCAGGTTATTTGCAGAATTTATCCCATCAGCTCTGAAAGCAGTGTGTAATGAGAGCATGGACACAGAGAAACTGCTAAAGAGAAGAGGGCAGCTCAGTGAAGGATGAGCCCAAGCACCCTGCAAACATTGCCTCCAGGAGAGCTACTTGGAGGTAGAAGCATCACATGTCCATGCAGCCCAGCAGAACCTCCCCTTTTACCAGATATCACCTTGCAGCCAGTCCAGTTGGTAGCAGGGTGTGCAAACAAGAGCATTCAAGCCATTGTGGCCATCACAACCTTCTCTTTGTGGTCCTCCTCCCAGCAAGGACCTCTCCCCTTCCCTTGCAAGGCTCCAGGTATCAACACACTGCCCCAGGACTAAACATCGCTATCATCTCTCCTGCACAGTAAAGATCATACAATATAAACAGCATGTTTTCATCGTTGTGCTTATGCTGAATGGCAATTAACTGCACAGAGTTATTCATCCCCTTGCCAGCTATGCTATGACACGGAGTGAACATTATTAGTTTAAACAGGAGCTCTGTTGTTTCCCAGATGCTGTGTTGGCATCAATAGCCCCAGGATGGGGAAAAAGAGCTGCTCTCTGGAGCCATCGCTCCCATGTCTTTTAAAGCACAGTAATATGAAGAGGATATAATCTATGGGCTTTGTTAGGAAGAGGAAAGCTTGCAAAACTCCACTTTCTATGGCTTTTGATAATTCTATGAGCATCCCTGCCAAAACACCACTCTGAGACTGTTAAATGGCCCTTTCTAGACACACTGTCCCTCTGGGGAACTCACCATTTGTTTCTTCCAGAAGAATTGCTCCAACATGCCCCCCTCCCCACACTTTCCCAGGTCCAGCTGCCAGTGGCTGCAACAGCTTTTGGGGGCCTTGGAGGGAACTATTTCCACCATGTACTTTGGAGGCATCATCAGTTCATAACTACATCTGTGCTAGTGGTACAAAACCCCCCATGCCAACTACTACAGCCACAGACCTTGAAGGCAATGAAAGTTTCTTGCCACCATGTCATGGCCTTGCCTCTTCCAGCTGCAGCTGCCTCTTTCCAGCTCAGTGTATTTCCCTGAATAAACTGGACCTAATATGGAATATCTTGGTTTTCAGAGGTGAGGCAGAAAAAAGTGAAGTGTCGTCACAAATGTTTTTCTCCTGAGCCTGCTCAAATCCTGCATGTAAGTGTGGGCACTCAAGCTACACTAGTCCTTTGAACAGGCAGCGTGCATGAATGTGCAGGGGGGTTGTGAGCAATGCAAGTTTTTTGGTTTTTTTTTGCATCCAAGGAAGAGTTAAACACGAACATTTTCAGGACATCTAGTAAGGTTAACTGAAAATAAATCTTTCGCAAGAAAAGAACAGCAGAGTCTCTCAGCCTCCTCCTAAGAGCTGAATTGCTTCTGGCTTTACCATGTTCATCACTTACCCTGTCCAGAAGTTTGACAACGGTGCAGCTACAGCTGACAATACACACAGCGTGAAGAGCCAGGGCCAAGGCTCCATCCCGCTCTGTGGGACACAGGCCACAATCTTACTGCTGAATTCCAAAATTAGCCAAGCTATTTGCATTTCTCATACATACCACGGCTTTCTTTTGACGCAAGAAGAGAAAAAAGGGATTTCTTCTTGCCAAACACATCTTGCTGCTAGAAGACATCGTAATGAGTCTACCAGCCCTTCGGTGCACGAAAAGATAGTGTATGGAAAAAAGCTACAGGGCTTAAGGCTGTTGGACAAACTTTCCCTTTTCCCCTTGTTAGACCCAAGATGGACACAGGGAACAGCTGGGATGTTGTTTTTAAACAAGAGCAACCAATTTAATGAAATGTGAAATTTATGAGCTGGTCAGCCTTAGGAATAATTAAGTTCAGGGACCCTCTGGGATCCAGTAATGGAAAATCAGCTGTCTTCCTCCAGGATCTATAGGCTGCAATTAAGAAACCCGTAAGCCCTTTGGGTAGCCCAGGGACTGATGTACCAACAACTGGCACCACAATGCACAAGTGAAATCCCAGTTGTGACCTGGAGCAGCAAACTCCCGATACTTCTACTACACCACACAGCTGGCTTTTCTATTTCTTCTGTGCTTTTGTTTTCTTAACTGCCTCCAGCGACATGAGCCTGGAGTTTTGTGAATCAAAGCTGCAGCAGGAGCTCCGAGTCCAATTTCAGCTCAAAGAATGTGAATCCACTAGCAAAATTGCACGTGTGTGGAGGCAGCAGCGAGCGGGGAGGGAAGAAGCCAGGGAGCCCAGGATGGGAAGGCCAGAGTCTGCATCACGGATGAGAGAAATGAAAACACATTTTGGTTGTATTCCTTTCAGCTGAATCTACTCATTTTTGACAAACAAGCTGTAATATTCTGTTGTGGGAATGGATCTACAATAGGAAAGGTTGCCGTGCTCGGGCTGTACCACAGCTTTCCGAGGCTGTGGCAGTGATGGTGGGATGAGCAGGGGGGTTGCACTCCCTCTCCACCGCCAGCAAACAGCCCTCCCTTACAGCACTGCTCCAGACTCCAGTTTGCAGAAGAAATAAATATATCCCACAGGTCAGGGCAGTAGAGATCACAGTTCGATGCTGCACTGAGCATGTATCTGTACTGAGTGCCAGAACCTCCCCAAGGACTCCTCCAAAGCAAAATAACATCAGAGCAAAACAATAACTGTAACAAATGCAGCAGCTTCCAAAAGGGACGGATTTAGCCAGTCCCAGAGAATAGGATGCGTCTGGTGCTCACAGTGCTGTCCTCATCTCTTCTGCTAAAACAGGAGGTAACATTATGCAAAGCCCCTTTCTAATCTGGTATTGCACAGTATCCAACCACCTCAACACAGAGCAGCTCCACCACCTCCTGGGATGTTTCCCACCCCCTCCACAGCTCAAGTGCACCTTGCAGGGTCCTGCTGCTCCTAAACCAGCTTCCCTGGCAATGATTGTGGAAGCTGCTCTTCTGCACACCCACATCCACAGGACTGCAAACAGCAGAATATTTTACAGGAGCAACCAGCCCTACAAAATATCATCTTCCCAGGTCTGAGAGATGGTTTGAAAAGCAACTTCTAAAGCTGTAAATTCAAACAGGGCTTCCAACCAAGGAGAGTGGCCCAGGAGCTGCTCCCAGAAAGGATGGCCCGCCGTGAAGCCACGCCAAGGGATTGCTGTGGCTACATTGGCTTCAGACCCACAGCTGGGGCTGCGTTTGCCTGCTGCATGCAACTGGATCAAGACCTTCACCATTAGGCTGATAATACCAGTGGCCTCAGGCAAGGAGAATTTGGGCAGCTGTGGCACAGCCTGACCCTTCTGCAAATGCTTCCAGCTCTGGCTCAAGGGCTCTCAAAGGAAGCTCAGCTCCTTCAGATGCATCTGCAGTCCAGAAGCAGCTCCGCCACCACAGGAGAACAGAGGTTTTCCCCTTCCCCCTCCAAAGAAGGTCCCACAAATCTCTAAGAAATAAATCACATGGTACCTCTGCAAAAAATTAATACCTGGCATTAGTAAGGAGCTGCCAAGACACTCTTATTTTTGAGACAGAAAACAGTCTTCTCAGAAATCCCAGTGTAATAAATTAATCCCAGGAGGTAACAGACGGAGCTTTTGCTACTGTAAATAGACTTTTTCATTATTCTGGAGCATTTTGAGGCCAAAAGACTGTCCCAACTTATTGGAAAGTGTAAGTAACTGTCTCACTTCTCTGCAGAAGAGGAACATTAAACAAGTGGAGCAAGACAGATTGATTAGTTCTTCCATTTAGCTGGCAGGGTCTAAAGAGTGACTGTTGTTGCTGCTTTCACTTGTCTCTTGCTGTGGAGGGAGGACACACACCCCAAAGCCCCCCCCCCACATGGTGGAAAGGGCTGACACAGAACAGAGGTCCAGGTCCACATTCCCAGCAGCTTCAGAGATGTCGAACACATGGGCCTGGTAACCACCAATGTGAGCTGAGGAGTGCCCCAGTGGGGTTTTTTGCTCTCAGCTACAGACATCTTTGTCTCTCTTGGCAAGACACTACAAGGTGACACTTATGCAAGCTGTGATGGGAACCATAAATGGTTTTTCAGAACTCTGCTCATACTTTTCCCTTTTTTTTCCCCTCCTAAATTAGAAGGCACACATGTCTGCTGCCCTACAGCAGGGTGATGGCTCATCGTTTGTCCTAGGCAGAAAATTATTTGGGGGAACTTTAAGTCATAGAATGGCTTGGGTCTCATTCCAACCCCCCTGCCATGGCAGGGACACCTCCCACTAGACCAAGTTGCTCAGGACCCCATCCAACCTGGGCTTGAACACCTCCAGGGATGGAGCATCCACAAGCCCCTTGGGCAGTCTGTCCTCTCTCTTCATTGAATTCAGCAGCACAATAAACATCCCCATGTCTTGGCTCCAAAGTCAATGTATCAGTCAGGTCTCCTGTGTGCAGCAAATGTGCATTTAGGAGGCAGCTTGCTGCATTGAGATGAACATTTAGTTTCTCTAAACTGTCTTGTGTGTCTCACCCCCCACCTCTTTCTTAAGTTATGGTATGGAGATGCCAAACAACTTAGAGAAAGCTCATATAATTCTGGAAAAGATTAAAGAATTATTTCAGCATGAAATCAGAGTAAGAAGCAATGCAAGATTGGTAGTGGTTAATGAAGATTGACTGTGAAGCAGCTCAATAGGAAAGTATGAGCTCAAAAGCCATGGGGCTGTAAGGAACCTATAAATCCAGGAGGGAAGGGAATATCACAGGGGAGTGGATGAGCCTGGCTGGGTGAGGAGAACTGTGCCTGACACAGTGTGGCTTCAGATACACTTCATGACTCAAGACCTGATCCTAAAGTTCTTGTTTGAAAAAAGCATTAACCTTGTGGGAAGAAAAAAAGGCAAAAAAATCTGCAATTCTCATTTTACAGGGGTTTGGAAGCAGAGAAAGACAGATGCTCAAAGGGCAAGACTACAGCCTGAATAGGATTTTGGATCTAGAGCAGCCCTTCCTTTACCTTTCCTCCCTGCTCCCAGGCAGGGCAAAACACTTCCCTCCCCCCAGCCTGGAGGGACCAGCTCTCCTGCACCAGCAACAACCCCCAGTTCAAGCATCACCCCAACTTCTTCAGCATTTCTTCCATATCTGCGCACACAACAGACCACCCTGGTCTGGGCGCAAAGCCTGACTCTGCACACAAAAAAAACCCAAATAACTGCCAGACCTCTGACTTCAGGGAGCTGGCTGGAGGAGGCCAGACCCCAGCAGGACTTCACCAAGGTGATGGGTCCAGCAGAGCCCCGGGGGTTAGACCTCTGAAAGCCCAGGGAAGTTCTGCTGCAAGCCCAGGCACTGGCACAGCAGCAGCTGTACCCAATACAAGAGCTCAATTTCCACCTATTTAGCAGTACTGCAGAAAGTGCTTTTAAACTACATATTTTCTGCCAGCTTCACATTTCTCCCCATAATTTCCCAATTAATTTCCCCAGGCTTTTAGCACCATTTTCAAGGGCCTGGTTGGCAAACTATGTCAGACAGTCTGCGAGTAATGTCACACTATTCCCTTTCACTGGTACTTTTACTGACATCCTTTGTGCAAAGCAGCGTTGATCCCAGAATCCCCAGCTCCCTGTGCTGGCTTGGTGACTGGGAAGACTTCTTAGAGGTCAGAAATTCTCTATCCCATCTTTTTCCCCAGCTCTGACTCCAAAAGGGTGCTGGGTGAGAACTACTAAGTAGAAGAGATGAGCTTTGGCTTTGATGTGGGTGAAGAGCAGAAACTTCTCATACATCAAGCACAAGCATTTCTGCATTGGCGCACCCACAGCATGGACACTACATTCGTGCACCTCAACATGCATTCACAAGCAGCATGAACCAACAAATTTTTCTCACCTGCACCTAAATGGAAGCACATGAAGACATCTAACAAGCATTTGGAGAGAAACCTGCAACTATCAGCTTTGCAGTCTGCAAAACTGAGCTCCTCTGCAAGAAGCTGGCAATTATTTCTGATCACTGGAACTAATTCCCAATTGATTGGGAACACAAGAGACACTTGAGAAAAAAAGCAAACCAATCCTCTAAGTCATCTCAACATCAGCAGAGCTACAGAACACCCCGGTGTTGTGGGCATCCCAGCCCTCCTCTTCATTAACTCAGAGCTACACATCTGCATTGTTCATAAAGATATTTGCTTTGGTGACGCTGCATGGGGATGCTGGTCTACATTTTCCTGGGTCTTCAGGAATTTTTCAGCTTCAATCACTGCATCGTGTTAGAGCTGCTAAACTCTTTGCAAATAATTAGAGACAGCAATTCTGGATTACCTTTAATTAAGGAGGAAGAAGGCATGGTGCCTCCAGTCCCTGGAATGCTAGTCTGTGGTTATGTCACAAATTATTATATAATTGTTTCAGCTGAAAACTGTCTCCACCCCTCATGAGCATCACCCACTGCTTGTTAAGGGTTCATCTGGACCTAAACAACCTGCACCAACTTTCAGGCTGAGGCTACAGATGACTTTTCATTATTATAGGTCCTCACTCACACACAAGCTGACAAGCACAGACATTGTGTGTATGCACTGACTAGAAATCTGATTTTGCCACTAGCAGTCAATGGGAGTTTTCCCATTGACAAAGGTATAATCATTTTTCCATTGGCTTCAGAGGGAAGCACACATAGCTCCGTGGCTTCTTTTCCCAGGGATCCCAGCCAGCTGTCATTTGGTTTCAATTTAAGTAGATTCACACCCCTTGACTTTAATGTGGCTTTGAAACTCAGGTTCAAGTGAATAAAAATAAGCTGTGAGCAATAAACATCACAAACCAAGAGATTTTGCCTTCCTTCCTATCAGTATCAAGCAGAACAAAAAACCCCAATCATTGGAAAGTTCATCACTGTATCTGTAAAGCTACTATTCATTCACAGGAACAGCTCTTGTCCTCTAATTAAATTCCCCCTCAGCAGAAGTTAAAAGTTTTCCAGCTAACAGCAGCCTGCACTCTCTGAGCGAGGTCAGAAGAAATGCACCTCCCCAAAAGCCACCACGGCCTGGGAAGTGTCCTCAGCCCTCTGGGTTGCAAGATCATAGGAGAAGGGAGTGCCTTTTTACCTTAGTATTTTTAGATTCCGTGCAAACTAACACACAGTCTATTGCTGGGGTGCTACTCTAATACATACACCACTTCCACTTAAGCACACTGAAACAAACATCTCTTTTTCATACTAAGAATACACATATAAATAGTGCTTCACCTCCTTAATATCCCTCTTTATATAGATATTTACAGGGGCATGTCTATAATTTCTAGATCACCCAGCAACAGACTTGCTCTGATTCAAGCTATAATATTCAACCAGCTGCTTCTGCAGGACAACTCAGGAATTTTAGCCAGTCATTACCCACCGCATTCAACCTGGCCCACATCAAAAGCATACAAGCTTTTTTTAGCTCAAATGCATAAGGAATACATGAAATCTATCCATGAAGAAACTACTCCCCTTGCCTCCATTCCCAGGTGTGGACCCCTCCCCAGGCAGAGCTGCCCTGCTGCCTGCAGCATCCTCTGCATGAGGAGCTGGTTCCCCAGGGTTCCCCCAGACCTCACCAGACAGACGGGAACACTTCACAGAAGAGTTCCCAGAGAGCATTTCCCACCTTCAGGAATCATTGAGGATCAGCATCTCAAACATACCGGTGTCCTTCAGCAGCCTCACGGGAGCAGGACCCAGAGGAAGCTCTTACCTGGTGTGTCCATCCTCCAGCTCAGCCCCACCACCCCAGGGAAGGAGAAGGGAAGAGGGCTACCTATGGGCTCCTAATAAAGCCCCCTCCTACTCTGCTCCATCACCCAGAACGGGGCTCAGCTGGCAGCTCAGCTGTTAATAATGTGAAACTTCAACCTCCTGCTGCTTTTTACCTAAGCTTGGCTATTCCAAGGTGTTTCCCGTAAATTCTTCCCTCCTATCCTACAGCTGTTCCCCCCTGGCAGAGGTAAGAGCCCTGCCGACTGCCCCGCTAGAGCAGGGCTTGCCCAGCAGCCCCGTGCAGAGCCCTGAGCTCTGCCAGCAGGACAGGGTGACGAGCGGTGGGATTGTCCCGATTGCCCTGGAGCGGGCAAGCAGATGCTCTGCTGCAGATCTCTTGATGGGCAATGAAAAGGAGCTGCTCCCACCAAGGCACTGCTGTGCTATGAGGGAGAGCAGAGGTGTCAGCCACCGCTTTCCTGGCTGATTTCCACACCAGGGATGAGCCTTCTGCAGACGCAAATTCCCACCGCGCTGTAAATGAACGCAGAATTGTGTTTTATTTCCAGCCACCTGATGGCAACTTTTCCTCTCTCACATCGTATGTATAATTCATCATACAGTGACATTTCAGGGCATGTCAACTCCGTAGCTGCTGCCATGTCAGATTCAAGAAGTGTCTGTTCTTTCGCATTCCTCCTCCCTCCCCAGCTGCCATGTTTCAGCGTTCAGCCATTTCGCCGTACATCATTAAACCCCCGCGATGCTGCAGCCCGAAGATGGCTGCACGTCGCCGTGCCAAAAACATCCCTTTGTGTAGTCAGCTTGTAGCTCTTGTAAAGCATCGAAGGGCTGGGGGGAAGCCACCATCATAAATCAACGCTCAGCTGGAGATTTGTGCGGCGATTACGGAACCAGGTCCTGGGTTAATGGGTAGAACGATGCACGTGCCGTGACGAGCCGACAGATTGCAGAGTGTGCAATTTTCTGTTTGTGTTTACAACCGCGCCATGTTCCTTGGCATCGGAGCTCAGGTGGCAACAGAAACCAGAGACATGGTTAGAGTGGGACGATTTATTGATGTCCTGCCCTAATGGACATTTGCCCACATGTAGGACAATAAGGTCTGCATGGATCTGCGGTGCTCGTGGGCCACCCCTGTTTGTTGTGTGTTGGTGTGTTTAATTCACCCACGCAGTGAATACAGGGGTTTATTAACCACCCTGAGCCCACCTTGCACTTTCCTTGAGTCCCAGCTGGTTTTTCTAGGTTAGTGTTGGGAAACCAGCAGCAGCACCTTGTCATAGACAACTATGGAAAGCATGAGCCTTGATGTGGAATCTGCTCACTCTCCTTATTTTGCCTTCTCCCCACCTGATGTATAATCCTGTACCTAAGCACACGCACATCAGCACTTGGTTTATTTGGGGCAGGTGGTCCCCATCCCTCCATGAAGGATGCAGGATCCTCGTGCAGCACCAACCGTGCATGGGAGCGTAGAAAACAGGTATGGGAACCAGCTGCAAAAATCCCACTTCTGGGCTGGTCCCAGTTTATAGGCCAGACTCTGTATGTTCAGACTTTCTCCACATCTCCAACCCATTTATACTCCTGAGGTGCTGCAACCAGTGCTTGAACAAAGCCCTGACTTGCTGGACACTGGCTGCATCATCCTGCCACCACAATCACATTTCAGCTGCCTGCTGCTCCCTCCAGGCCTGGAAATGAGAAAAGAGAGAATATATGTTGATCCAACAGTAAATACAATTGTTTTAATTCAAAACCTGAGGCTATCGTTCCAGAACAGCACTAGAATTTGATTATTGGCGACTGAAATAAAAGTGTTAGAGGCAGCTCTTCATGTCCCTTCCCATAGAGAGGAAGAGATGAGATCCTGGCTCCCAAGAAGGTTTTTGTGGAGCTGCACCCTGGCCACCACCCCCAAGCATTACCTTGTTTCTTTCCAGCTTTGCCTGTCACGGAGGAGATGGGCTGGGTTTACTTCTGGAGACGTGACATACGACTTACTGCAGAGCAGGTCTCTGCCACAAAACAAACCTCACCAGTGAGTGGTGAGAAGCCCAAGAGCCTTCCTGCCCTGGGTACATCAGGCTTTAAGCATTTTTTGAATCTGCACTGAAGAAATCCCAGTTTTAAGGGATGAAGGGACCGCTCAGCCACATGCACAGGGAGAAGGTGCCAGGGATCGGCCCTCACCACGGAGCAGGGCTTGGTTGCCTGGCTGGACGATCTATGCCATGGTGTGGGCAGAAAGAAAGAGGTTTCTTTCCTCTAAAAACATCCATCACACCTTCCAGTTGCCCTGGCAAGTGCTAAGCAGAGGATTTGATTTCTGGTACCCAAGCCCTGCAGACAGACGTGCTTATAAACAAGCTGACATTTGTCCTTGTTTCGCTGTGCCATGCTTGAAGCCAAATCCACTGTGTCTCTCCAGCACAATACTTTATTATTAATTTATTAATAAAAGGAATGGAGGGAAAATAACTCTCTGGGGAGAGGTAGGAACTTTAATTTAGCAGCTAAAGTCTTGGCCGCACCAGCTGGAAATTCCTGGAGTAATGAACATGAGGTAATTCTGACGTAGGTGAGACGTGAAGGTGGAGCATGTCCTCGGAGAAGGGTTCAGAGCCTCCCTGGCACCTTGGGCTGCACCTCCCGCTCGGCAAGTGCTGTGATGGTCACACACCCCCCATCACCCCTCTAGCCTCATCTTCCCCAGGAGCTCCCATCGGACAAACCTCTGGACCTTTCCTGCTGGAGCTCAGCCTGGAGAGCCCACAGAAGTCACCCTGGAAGAGGGACACCAGCATGAAAGCTGCAGCTCTGCTGTTTGTTGTTGTAAGACCACGCAGGCGTCCCCGCCAGGATTGGGGCATTGAGGTTGCACATCAGCTTTTATACTTTAATTTGGAAATGGGACAAAGCTCAGGAGCAATTACGATTTGTGCTGTAGCAGCACACACCAGAAAGCAGCCTCATGGTTAAAGCCTTAGATCTGGATTTCGTCTCAGCTCTGCCACATGTTCTGTACATGACCTTTGTCAAGCTGTTTAATTGCTCCGTGCCTGGGCTGTTTGGCTTCGAGTGAGCAAATGGCTCTTTTCTACCACTCCTTATCTCACTTGTCTAACTCACATCTCATTTTGGTCTGGCAACTCTCTCTGACCGTAGGTGTGCAGCACTGTGGGTCCACAAGGAACCCTCCAATTGCCCTTCATAAAGGAGATGAACGGATGAGTCAGCTGCAGATGAAGAACTTCCCTCACTAAAGCAGCTGGGCTTGTGTAGTCTGGCAGACTAGAGCAGAGAAGGTACGGCTGAGGAGCTGGACAGTGCTTACAACAGAGCAACAAGTCCCTGCCCCTGTCTCAAACCCAACTGCTGTGGCTGAGGGAGGGGGGTGGATACACACATACCCCCTGGGAATAAATGGTGGAAAAAGCTGGCACTCTCAGAGCAGGCAATGCCGTAGAGGCAGACAGAAGAACCTTTTCTTTTTGTTGATTTATTTTATTCCAGTGAGCTATCAGCAAAGATCGCACAGAGTTATGTCCAAAGACTGTTGCAGAGTTTACACACCTTGGCCAAGAATACATGCACGTATATATGCACAGATATTTGTACAGGGCTCTGCAGCACAGGATAATTCAAGAGAGGTTTAAGAGGGGCTAGTAGGTCACAAGGGACCTGTAGTGGGCTCCTGGCCTCAGAGGCTTCCAGCTGCTGATCCATATATATACCGTTCCCAGTCCTGCGTCATTGCTTGGCACCATGTCTCGTGCAGCTGATCTTCCGAACCCACCCAGGACCTTGCAGTGCACAGCGAGAGCGCAGCCCTGCTCCACTGTGGGGAAATCCACAGCTCCTCCATCTCTGCTGAGCTGTCTTTTCCATTTTCCAAAACCCGTCATTTAAAAGAATTATTTTGACTTGAATATAATAATCTTTAAGAGCACTGTGTCTTAGACGGGCTTCAGCATTTGAAGGAGACCTCATGGTACTGTTAGTTTTAATCAGTTTCAGTGATAACATTTTCCTCTCTCCAACTACTCCCTTGTTAAGCTGCTGCTTCTCTGCTTCCCAAAGAGTGCTAGGTTCTGGTAAACAAAGAACTGTGGAGAAAAATATGATGTACCCATCTTTCTTGGAGGCACTTAAGTTATAAAATAGAATCATAGAATGTGAGGGGTTGGAAGGGACCTCTGGAGATCATCGAGTCCAACCCCCCTGCCAAGGAAGACCTAGAATCTAGGGCAGGTTACACAGGAACAAATCCAGACGGGTCTTGAAAGTCTCCAGAGAAGGAGACTCCACAACCTCTCCTTGTGGATGATGCTAGCCTGCAAGCAGCCGGTCTGATGTTAGAGAGTGCTCCCCTCACGAAAAAACCGCCATTTAAATACTCAGATCTGTGCAATGAAGCATGATGACAGGAGAGTTTTGCAGACTTCTCTTCTGCTCACATTTGCCCCTCAGCTTTAGGAAAGTTCGGTTTGTGAGCAGGTTGTTTGTGTCTCTGGTGTGACCAAAAGACACCGATACTTCCTACAAGTGTCCGCCCTTCCAAAGCTTGTACCCAGGCCACGGTGCTGCTCAGAAGCAGAGGATGCAGCCAGAGCTTGTGCTCGTCTGGTGCTTCCTCAGCAAAGGGATTTCCATTTTATACTTTAGCAAGCAAATGCTGTTGCCGTTCAGTTCAGTTGGGGAGCAGCTAAACAAGAAGTAGCTCAAGTGAGGATAATTGCTGGCCGGTGGAGAGGAGGCAGAACTATTCCAGCAGACAGTGCATTTATAAATTGAGCCCTTGTGGTTATTCTATGATAATTGTACGAGAATTTTCCATTTTAAGCAGCGTTTCTTGTAAGAACTTGGTAAGGCTTTCCCAGCAGAAGGTTCAACCACACTTTGCCCTCACAGCAAGGCTGAGCAGAGGGCTGGCAGCGGGACTGCCCATGGGCTCCGGGCACTGGCACTGCTGCCATCAGCTCCACGGGCCTGAGCGAGCAGAGGGCAGGGGCTGCCGAGCCTGAGCAGAGTCCTCTTCTCCAGGCCTGATCTAGAAAACACTGGTGACAATGGGAGCTGCTCCTCTGGCTTTGCTAAGCTTGGATCAACCTCGATTTGAAATGGAGGACACAGCTGGCCTGACCCAGGCTGCGGTTTTGTGAGCTGAAAGAGGGAGAGGAGTGTCCAATTGTCAAGGAAATAAAACCCAAGTGAAGCTTAAACAATGGCTTTGGGACCAGGCTCAGGTTTTGGTCTCCAAGAATACCTACTGGCTTGCAGAGCAACCTGGCAGCTTTCCTTCTCTGTGTAACACGCAGCTTGGAAGATGACAGCAGTGATAACAGGGGATTCCTCAGCAGATATCAAGTGCCAGCTCCAGAGCAGTATCCATCCCTTGTGACAGCTCTCGGGGTGAGCAGGACAAATGCAAATCACAGCCAGTTCGGTGGCTGCAGCTCCTGTGTCTCCTGCCAGCCGGCGCTGGCATCATGCTGTAATCTATCGAGCAAAGTGCCTCAGACAGCGGTAGATCAGGACTCAGCATGAGAGAATCATTTTCGAAATGAGTTCTGTGTTACGTTATCCTCGCTTGTTCATGACCAGCTTAGGGGAAAGAGCCGCCTGAAATTAGATGTGACAAAGCAACACTAGTTTCCCTGTTTTGCGTTGCTGCGGGAAGCGTGATTTCTTTTTAGCCCAGAGAGATTCTAAAATAGAGAGGCAGCTTGAGCTGATGTAAGCCGCATCAAAAGACTGTGATTGGGGAAAACCTCTCCTGTTGCAGAGTCTGCGGTGGATCTGAAAAGGTTGGACCCAGCTGGACTTCTTCCAGAGCCACCCAGAGCAGGAATTCCTCGTGGAGGTTTTCAGATCGATGGGAGTTCAAAGCGGGGGTCACTGGCAATTTCCACTGTGCTCGGTGCCAAGGGGTCCCAGTGAGATGGTGGCACAGGATAAGGGATACTTGTTTCCTTTAGCAAATTTTGATGGTGTTCTAAACATTTCTCAAAGGTGCAGTGTTCAGAGAACACATCTTAGCATCTCATGCACCCAAACAAATTATTCAGGGCAACTGCCCAAGTGCCAGGTCCCTGGGTGCTCGTCTGCCCACCATGAGAGCACTCTAGTGCTAAGAATTGATTTAGCTGCAAAAGAAGGGACAGGGAACAGGAGAATTTCCTCCCCCAGGCGCAAACCCTAAGCTGGAATTTGCTTCTAGGTCAGTGGAGGAGCCAGACTCTCCTGCAAGCAGATTCCTGTGACTCGTGCCTCGGTTCCTGTGGGACTCCTCTTCTTCAATACCCCAACTGGGCTTGAAACACAGCGCTTTGCACAACTTGCTGTGGAAGCAGAAGGGGCCATTCCAGCTACTGACCCTAAAAAGTCAGAGGCATCTAATTCACTTGTATGCAAAGGCTTTTGGAGACATGGCATATGGAAGGTGCTGTAAAAATCCATCTTCTGCGCTATAACCCATGTCACCGCATGAGCTAATTGGCTATTGATATGCCAGGTTTTTATAAGACAATTCATTCTTCTGCGCTCAAAGGAGCACACTGTGGAAGGAGAAAATAAGAGAGTTTCTTTGTTGTTTTCTAGCTTGTTTTAAGCCTTACCTGAATCGGCGTTTGCTTGTTTTAACAGTGTTTTTAAAGCATCCCTTGGCCCATGTGGCATCCTGGTACGACACTGAGGATTCAACAAGAAATGTGTCTGTTCTGTGTCTGAGAAGCTGATGCTAAAGGAACCAGAGGCAAATTTTAAAACTACCAACTCTGTTTCTTCAGGGGAAAAAGGTATTTTTTTTTTAATGTGCTCAAGTGCAACAGCACAAGCAAGCAGTGCTAGATCCTGATTTTGATTAATAGTTGGCTAGAGATAATGTTGAACTATTGGGGATTAGGGAAACAGTCCTCCAACACTGAAATCTTGGAAAGGAGAACCTGTCTGTGAGCCAAAAAACTCAAGCACCATCTTAGAAACAAAATAAGAAAGCAAAATTGATGTGGACAGAGTCTCAGCTGGTGACAGCAGTATTGAAACCTGTGGAGCTGTACGGCATCCACGGGCAGTAGGCTTGGCTCAGAAAGTCTGAGGGCTGACGCCCTTGGAATTGGAAGCAGTGAGGATCATCAGGTATTTTCTCCCCCTGTTACAAGGTGGGGTTTTGAAATGCATATACGCACATCAAAAGCTTGAAATTCTGCAGCCCTGAGAAACCAGCAGTGCCTGCTTCAGCCCCTGTGCCAGTGGGAGCTGCTGGAGAGGAGCCTGCGGCAGCCAGGGCAGTGGGGAGAATCCCTGGGGGGCTGCTTGTGTCCTTCATCTCAACAGAATTTCTCAGCATGGAGATTTATACCTGATTTGCGGGGCACGGCTGCTTTCTAAACTCATTTCTGCCGTAGGGACAGGGCTATCTGTCTGTTTGGGCTACTTGGTGTGGCTCCATTGAAGAGAAAAAGCTGGTGCAATCGGCCCTGCTCTGCTGCAAGCAGAGCTCCAGCCCAAAACGAGCAGGCACAGCACAGAGGACCCAGCTGCAGTGCGAGAGACCCACGGAGCAGCCTGAGCTGCCTTCAGTTTATTCCCAGTCCCACACAGCTGCCATTAAAGTCGCCAGGCGAAAGAGCAAGAGAGTTTGGTAACCAGCATTGATGGAGTCCCAATGATCTGGCCCCAAAACAAAAGTCATCACATGGAAGCTGGACCGAGAGCACTTGAGCCTGGTGGTGTCCAGAGAGTGGCCAAAACCCCAGTGAGAGCCAGTCTGGAGACCCCAGACCCTGGTGGTGGGTCCCAGGGGACTCATCCATAGCTGATCCATGAGCTAGCCGGCA
Source organism: Coracias cyanogaster (assembly GCA_033124195.1). Taxonomy (NCBI): domain Eukaryota; kingdom Metazoa; phylum Chordata; class Aves; order Coraciiformes; family Coraciidae; genus Coracias; species Coracias cyanogaster. The sequence continues at coordinate 31,848 of JAVSBS010027722.1, forward strand.
TCTCCACCTCAGGCTTGATTTAAATTCTCTAAGCAATGGGGGATGCATTATACCCCTGGGGAATCTGTTCCAAGGTTTAATTATACTCACTGTAAGAAAAGGGATGGCCTATTTTCAGCTTTTATTTTCTGTATGTGTTTCAAGGTGGTGCAGTGAGGAGGAAGAGCTAAGATCGACAAAGTGCTGTGAAGATCATTAGGAAGATATACAGAGCCAGGGCCAGTTTCTTCCCTCTTATATGAAAATAACTCCCTGAGTAATATATAAAAGCTTTGCTGAGGTCTCTGAGGGCAGGACTGACCTCAGCTGATTGCGTTCTCAGACAAAAATCCTTTGAAAACCACGTGGCTCTTCTCACCAAGAATTTGGACAATTATTTCTGCACTGGAAAGAAGGCAGTGTTGGTACCTCTGTACAAATAAATCAGCAGGTGAATGCAATTCCGCAAAGCCACAACAACGTACCTCTGCGAGGACAGCAGCGACAAGGTAGTTTTCCAGTTTTTGTTTTTCAAGAGAATATAATCACCAGGAATCAGGAGCAAGACTGGCTTCCAAAACTGTTTGCACAACTCCCTAAGAAATCCATCAGTTTGCTTTGTCTATAAATCTCCTCAGAGATGCAAAGACAGCTCAACACATTTGATCCTTCTGTCTTTTGAAACCTCAAACGGTTACGAGGGAAATTCCCTTATTAGTCTTTATTTCCTAAGCGTGTCCAGTTGTAAAGTTACTAATGGGAGGGTTTCGTTATTTCATTAGTGTATGTTTGATGATAGCTAGTAATTGTGATTATGACTACACGTATTCACATTTAAGAAGAGATCCTTTATATATTACTTTGCTTCAGATATTAAAGACACATGCTTCTGAGCATGCAATAAATGTCTTCTAATAAGAGAAGGACTAGATTTAATAGCATAGGGTTTATTCATTTCTTAAAAATAATAGCCAATTATTGAAAACATACTTGCTGAAACTTAGCAAATCTGAAAGGGGTCTATACATACAGCACAGCTAATCTTCAATATATTTCTTTAACTATCTATTGACATATATTTAACCTGCCAGCAGAGCCAGTGTTGGGAGCAGGCAGAAGCTGAGCTTGCAGGGTTCATGCTGCCATCCTCACCTGCTCCTCTCTGGATCTAACACTGCCTCTGCTGTCCGTCCGTCTGTCCAGATGAGTACAGATGGCACATCGGGTGCCAAGGGGATGCTGAACAACTCTTCTGCACCTCTATTTGCAATGTAAGACCCACCTCACCCAGGACAGATGATTTGCCAGCACTTGCAAGAGACCTGTTCTCCCACACCACCTCCACGGTGCCCAGAGGAACAGGGATCTTCCTCCACACTCCTAGTTACCGAGACAAAGCAACCCTTTCGATGTCCCGTCAGGAATTCAAGGAGGTATCTACCCATCTGAACCATAAGGATCGTGCTCAGACCTTCCATTCAGGGCTAACACAATTCTAGCATCAAAACAGACATCAGCTGCCCCTTCTCCTCCCTGATATTCATCTTCAGGGACTTTCCCGTGGGCTCTTCACACCCCACATGCCACAGTAAGTCAGTGACTGGCCCTGCGTATCCCAAACTCTGTTCTGACTTGTGCATGAGGGAAGGGACAGTCAAAATAAACAAAGCAGCAGCAGCAGCATCTGTGCAAGGTGAAAGGGAAGAGGAGCTGCCGTTTGCTGCGGGCTGATTGCTGGGTATATCCCATCGCTCTCCTGAGTATCTCTGCCAGCTCTGAGTTGAGCATGTGCTCCTCAGCCCTGGCTGTTCCCAGCTGAAAGCTCCCATGCTACAAACCCCTTTCTCCTCCCTGATGCCAGGGTCAAGGGTTTTCTTAGAGGCAGGTCCCTGGGAGTCAGTACTCCATCTGCAGTCAAGGCTTGTGATGGAGGAGGACACCGGCCAACGAGCCCTCAGCTCCTCTGCAGGGCAGTGACCGGCTGCACCCGTAGCTGCTCAGACCCACAAAGCAGAGCTGAAGTGATGGCTTTTTTGAGCCATTTTCCCCCCAAGCCCAGCGCTGCCAAATAAGCTGTGCCCAAAATTCCTGCGGTGCACGCACGTTTATGTTGGCATGTTCAATGTGAGATGCAAGGGCCAAGGCAAACAAAAGAGGAGAAGTGATTCTAATTACTTGATTCATTAAGGGCAGTGACATTTCCAGGAAAAACACAAGGGGTGAGATGAGGTTCTATTCTTTTGCGTGTTAGAGCACACGTCTTTTTTTTTTTCCTACCTTCGATACAAAGCATCACTTGTGAGCTGTGGTCAGGGATGCAGAGGATAAAAGGCAGCAGTGGCAGCAGCACTGACGGCCGGGTGGATGCTGCCTCTAGGAGAGGGCTGAGTTGTGGATTCCCGAGGAACCTGCTGTATTGACAAAGGAAACAGTGGTCCTGGTGCTGGGGGAAATGTGCTCTTAGAGCTGGGAGCTTTGAACAGTGCTGCTACAAAGGTCCTCATTTATTGTGCATCAGCAGAACTCAGCTAAGCTGGAAATTTCCCAAACAGATCTTTACCTGCTGCAGCGCTGCCAGCCCCAGCTCCCCGCTGGGGTTTCAGCCCCTTCTTTCTGCTTTTGCTTGCAAATCTTAGCAGACTGCTGTAGCAGTCTGGGGCCTGCCAGGGTGCTTGACTCGGTGAGCTCAGCGGCTGCCTGGGGACCTGTCCTGTCCCAGAGCCCAGCCTCCCTGGGGCAGGGATTGCTGCACCTGCATGCTTGACTTTGGACGTGGCCCTTCAACAATCCAGCGTGAGGCTGGGCCCTCAAAAGAAGCGATAGCAAAGCTGCAGTGATACAGCAGTGCACATGAAATACCCAGATAAGCCTGGGAAGAGAGCCAGCCTGAGTAGAATTAGGTCCATCAGGCTTTTCTTATTGTCTCCTTTGATAGAGGTGTGTTTTGATTTGTGGATGTTGAAGGATGTGGCCGGTACTCGGTGCCAAGAACCTGGTGCTCATTTGACCACAGCCTCATCCCAGTTACGTGATTGAGCATCTTTACCAAGTATCTGCTGCCTGAAGTCTAACATCTCTCTCCTGTTCAACACAAAGACTGTCCTTCCCCAGAGCAGCCCCTTTGGGCATATCCTCCTTTTTCAGACAAAAAGTGGCTTTGGCTGAGTTTTGTTCAGCCATTTCCTAGAAGTGACAGGCTGCTGCTGTCCCAGCTTGGCAGGACAACAGCCACACTGAGGGAAAACATGCTTTGGACCTACTGAGCCCTAAGCCAGCAGTGCTGAGCAGCTGATTGCAAGCAGAAGTCACTTGGCTGAAGGACAAGAGGCAGCTCAGCACGTGAGCAGTGTGGTGGTTGCAGGGCTGGTACAGTTAGACCTGTAAGGAAGCAGACTGTGTTGGTAAATGAGGTGAGATGCTGGTGAGGACTGGGATTTTGCATGCTGCCTGGGACACGCCTGCTCACTGGCTCGCCCAGATTTCCCCCACAAGCATGCGGTGAAGACCAATGATATCCGTAACATCCTCATTCGAGCTGCTCTGATATGAGGGAAAGTTAAAGTGGAGCCTGAAAGAGCTGTGCGAGTACAAAATTTCCACCTAATTCTGCTGAGAAAAGCATCCCTTCTGCAGACAGTTCTCATTTCTCTGGCTCAACTTTGCCTCTGCAGATCAAACACATCATAGAATCATAGAATTGTCAGGATTGGAAGGGACCTTAAAGCTCATCTCGTTCCAACCCCCCTGCCATGGGCAGAGACACCTCCCACTAGATCAGGTTGCTCAGAGCCCCATCCAGCCTGGCCTTAAAAACTTCCAG
>JAVSBS010027722.1:38887-77300 GCA_033124195.1 Coracias cyanogaster
CATTGCAGGTGAGGTTGGCCGGGGCTCTGAGCAACCTGCTCTAGCTGCAGATGTCCCTGCTCCCTGCAGGGGGGTTGCACTGGATGATCTTGAGAGGTCCCTTCCAACCCAAACCATTCAATGACTCTATGATTCTAGCCCTACTTTTTAGTGGGGCTTCTTTAGCCTAGAGAAGGTGTGCAGGGAAGGCCAGTTCAGAGGCTTTCATCTCCTCTGTTCTGGACTCCTGCATGGAAGCAATCATTGATCAACAGCTGGTGGCATTCCATGGAGTAACACTTTGTGCTTGAACCCTCCTGGAGGCATCCTCTGCAGCGATGGCTGAGCAATGGTCTCCAGCAGCGAATGCTGGGGGGGAAGCACCACTCCAGTCCCTCACAATGGCTTTAATGGACTTTGGGGCAGGCCCAAAGCAAACACAGCAAGTTGCACGTAGAAAATCAGACATGCAGGTTGAGAGGCAGCTTCGTAAAGCCTGGATCTCTCAGGTCACTCGAAGAAAAGTTTGAAGTCATCTGCTTGACTTTTTTCACCTCCACAATTTATTGAGTCACCAGAACTTTCTAGATATAGTTAATAACATTTTTAAGTGTTTATATTTGCAGTACTTATGGTTATTAAGGAAAAGCTTTTTTTTAATATTAGCCCTTTCTTTTTCCTTCAGCTGGCAGGCAACTCCCAGGAGCTTGTGCTGATTCTGATCAGATGTCTAAAACTTTCCACGTATGATGCCAAATTAACATCTCTGACTTTAGAAACAGCTGTGGATAAATGTGTGTATATCTAGGAAAAACAAATGCTAAGGAAAAGATACACAGAGCTGTGTGTGCAATAAAAATTGCCTCTCTACTTCTCTGTTAGAGCCATGCCAAAATGTGAGATGGAGGATGTGAAAGTAGGAGGGAAAGAATCCAGCCCTACCTGCACTGCCCAGATCCACATGCCCATGGTGATGCCAGGGGGTTGGGAAGGGTAAAAAGTTGTGTAGTACAAGGGAAGGATGAAAAAGGGGACTCAATAAACTGCATGTCCATGAAGGCTCCTGCTTTCGAAGGTAATAAATAAGGGAAAAGCTCCCAGGGCAGTGGTTAAACCAGAAAAGAACGGCAAAGGGCGTTCTCTAACATCTGCTACCTTTAAAAACATATGTCTCTGAAACATAAGCATTGCACAGGACTCTCTGAAGGTCTTGTATGGTCCTTGCTTGGGGAAGGGAATGGGGGCCTGGGGAGTCGAGGTGCAGGGCGGGATGGAGCCTACCCAGCTGGACTGCACTCCCTTTGCAAGGCCAGCGATGCAGTGGAGATGGTGTCAATGGAGAAGCTCTCCTGGAGTTTGCCATGAGCTGCACCCCATGCCCAGGAGCAGAGGTAAATGGATGAGGTGAGGTATCGGTCATGGCACACCTTGCTGAGCAAACACAGCTTGATTAAATGTGTTCCCTCTCTTATAGTTTCTCCAGTAGCCATCTGTGGCTCTATCAAGCATCCATGTGCATCTTGTTATCCCCAAATCCTTCCTCTGATCCAAGGACTCAGTGAGCGGCCCATTAAAAGTGCCCCTCTGTGCTGATGCAAGGCAGGCTTGTCCCCACTTTGCCACCACACACCAAGCCAGACACAGCAGGCTTGAGGCTGAAAACTGAGGCTTAGCAATTAGGTGTGTGTCTAGGAGCCCTTTTCATCCTCCTCTCACACTGATTCTGCTGGTTGGCTAATCAGGTGTTGATAAAACTGATGCACAGTTGGGGAATGTTACTCATCCAAAGCTTGGCACCTTCAACAGAACATTTCGTGGGAATGTGGAAGGCAAAAAGAAGGCTGATTTCTACATGCAGAGCAGCAGCATTGCATGGAGGAGACAAAATTCAGCTGCAGACTTACAAGGACTGTTGCTGAAGATGCTTGTTCAGCTCTCACCTTCTCCACAAAGAAAAACTCCCTGCTCCTAGGTAAGTGCTCAGCCCAAACTACCAAATCTTTCTCATCCTGCTAACCCCATCCTAAAAGCATGTCTTGCCCTGATGACACCCCGATCTGTCTTATTCCCTGTCCCAGCTGGGGCATCACAAAGTCCCAGTGTGAATATCCACAGCTCCTTGGGATACGCACTGATGGGAGTGCCAGCACCACGTCCCTGCCATGTCACCAGGATTCAGTTCGCAGGCCAGTCACACGCAGATGAGAAGGTCCGAGTCTCAATGTGGCACCCATCCGTCCACAGAACACCACAGACCAAGCTTCAAAGCAAGCTCTCCATCCTTTTTACTTCTGAGCAGCATATGGACCAGAGCAGAGACAAATTCCACAGGAGAGGTTGCCATCTGGGCTCTGTCCATCTGTACTGAAGCATTTAGCTGCAGCTGATGAAACATGAGGGCTGGAGTTGAATTTTCCAATATCTCATAAATGTTTAGCAAAACTATCCACTCGGTGTTATGCATTTAATAAAGTTTGTTGTTGTTGTTGTTATGTTCTGTACTCAGAATGATGCTAGACGAAGCATAGGAGCTCTGCTTGCAGTTATTCTGGATTTCTAGAGGCCATACCCCATAGTTCTGCTTGTGGAAGTATGAGGAGAAGATGGTGTGTAATTTTAATTGCTATTTAAAACACCCGTAAATGAAAGTGGGCTCTCTGTCTGGTTGGGAAGTTGAGCTGTTGGCAGATGTTTTCAAATGCCTCATTAGAAATGCAAACAAAACAGTGTTTTTGCTCTCAGAAATTTGCCAGGGGATGCAGAAGAAAGTAATAAAGCCCTGTTAGGTGATTCACGGGGCATCCTCCCAGAAGAATGAAAAAATATATATTTACCATCTGGTGCAATCAGATGCCTTCCAAAATCAGCAAAACCCACCCCTTTTTGCTCAGAAATATCTTTTTGAGCAAGGGACAGAGGCATCCAGAGCAGGGCCAAACTGCACTAGGGGATCAAATCCCTCCTTTCCCCTCCATATTCTGTTTCTAATTTACGCTAACTATGCACATGTTATTTTTAATTTATTCTGTGATGGGATTTAGCCTGTGATGAGGAAAAGGGCTGGTGGTTATAGCAGGGAAAGAGGACTCAGGTTGTCTGAGCATTGTTTGTAGTTATGCTGGCGGCTTCTTGCCTTTTGGGGGGCAGAAATCAAGTCCATCCCTTTAGAGGCACATCAAAGTTCCTTCAGACCATCTCATTCTCAGCCAGCACCGTTTCCCTTCCTGCAGAAAGAGTGGTAATTTGTAAATGAAGGAGATATCTCCCCGGATAAGAGCCAAGAGCCATTGCATAAGTGATTCCTGGACGTGCCGAGCCGTTCGGGTCAGGCGAGAGCAGCGGGAGCAGGGAAGGTGAGCACCAGCCCCGGCAGGAGCAGCAGCAGCAGCTGGGTGTGCAGGAGCAGATGTTCTGCAGAGGAACGTGTTGGGGCGATCCCAAGAGGGACAGGCCTTTTTTTTCTTTGCAGGGTTGGGATGATTCTGATTCATCTGGACAGCATCTCCTTTGCTGCAGAGAAAGCTTTGCTGCATCTACTGACTCCAGTCCCCATTCGAGTTGAAAGCAAGGGGAGGCAGAGCTACTTCAGAGGCCATGGTCTGGATGAAGAAATAGATTTCTGCCAAGATAATCTATGATCATTCTATGAATGGCTTGGGTTGGAAGGGACGTTTAAAGGTCATCAAGTTCAACCCCCCTGCAGTGAGCAGGGACATCTGCAACTAGAGCAGGTTTCTCAGAGCCCTTGACCAAACTGAGCAGTACTTTCAAGGAGTACATTGGCTCCTGGAGCTTAATTCTGCAAAGACAGTAATGAGGCTGGAGAATGCTGTTCACTCAAGAGTACCTCAGCAATTACAAGGAGCTGTGGTTTCCCAGTACCCACTGAATTTATTCTTTGTGTTTGCCACACTGGATCTCCTACTCCCCTGTTGTCAGATATCTCTCATTTCAGGCCCCAGTCAATGTCACAGGTACCACAGCACCAGCTGTATCTCTTGCTGGAAAGCACAGTGCAGTCAGAGGACCCCATTGCAATAGGAAGGCAAGAAGGGTTGGATGACCTGGCTGGCCACAAAAGCCATGCTGAAATCCCACAGCTCCCTTTACATGGTGCCTTTTCCTGCCTCAACCAGCCCATACACTTTTCAAAGCATCCAGACAGCGTTCCTCTGCCTCATGAATGAATAAGGTAGGCTTTTCCAGAGGCTGTCTGCAGCCCAGATGCATTCAAGGGACAACTGGGCTCCTCTTTCCGAGAGATCCTTTGATCTCTCCCCAAAAATGGACGTAGCATTATTATTTCTTTTTTTCAATATGCATTGCCATCTACGGGAGATGCAAAAGATGTAGGACATTTGGTTATCATAACACAATGGTTCCAATTAGCCGATCCCCCCTGCCCTCTTTTAAATCAACTGGCCTGTCTATCAAAGATGTCGTGATGGCATCTGGGGCACATGTTGAGACTCTGAAGCTGGAGAGGTTCTTGTGAGCCTCCTCTTCCCTTTCTGGGCTGAGATCATTCATAGCAAACATGCTGGTTTAATATATCCCAAATTAAAATGTCGTTCAATCAAAGAGCTGATCGTTGTGATGCCAGGAGTTTTTGTAAGCAGAGGCCAGAGAAGGGTCACAGAAAATAGTGTTGTTCATTTTACTCTTTTTTTTCCCTTTTTCCTTCACTACTGGTTCCACATCATAAAGAAGCTAGAAGACAGTGCAGGACGGCTCCAGCAATGGACAAGCCATTAGAGTGGAGCTGGCCATGCCTACCTTCCCAAGCATAGCACTGGACCATGGGGCCACACCAGGATGCTGGGACACCAGGACATGCTCCGTGCCAAAGCCTCAGATCACTACCCGGGTGCCCAGAGCCCAGTTGGCTGGTTCATGCCTCTCTCCAGTGAAGAGTTTTTTCTCACAGAACCCTCAGTCTTTTTCCTGTATTTGACCTGGCATTCAGGAATTTCGCTTCCCTGCCCAGGCCCACAGCTCCCCCCTAAGCAAACACTCATATCAGCTATCCATAAGGCAATTTCCTCTCAGAATGCTGCTCGCTGGAAGTGAAGGCCAAGCTGCCATGCTCCAGCCTCCAGATGTTTCTCCTCTCCCTTCTCTTTTCTTCTCCTCCACTGCAGTAACAGAGCTCAGGAGCTGAAACAAACCTCTTTGATCCCAGCTCCAGTGACTTTTTTGCTACTAAGAAGAGCAAGAGTGGAAACAGAGATGGAGAGGAGCATTGCAAGTTCCTGGAGATGTGCTTCCAATGTCCTGCAACCCCTCAGGGAGGAATGGCAATGGGCTGCAAGAAAGAGCACTGATGGGGAGAGGAGGTTTCCCAGTTAGTGTTTGCTTTGCAGCACCTACATGATGCAACCATCATTCCACAAGCACATTTTTAGACTGTGAGTCAAGTTTCACGGAGGTTTTGCAATCATCCCAGAAGCATATTTGATTTATAGTTGCTTTCCACCAGAACGCATGGAAGGACACTCCAGTTCTGGTAATAATATCTGGAAACGGAGGCATTATGGGGTGAGGGATTCTCACAACATAAATTAAACTGGGAATCCAGTTCTCATGCCTAGAGCTTTCTGGAAATTGGATGAAATGGCACACACTGTTTTTGCCTTGTTACTTCAATCAAAGAGCTCTCAGACTCCAATTAGCATTTAGAGTAAAATTGGAGATACCTCGATCCAGCCCCTACATTTAACTCCAGGCTGCTCCAAACGCAAACTACATTTATTGGTGTGTCTCTCTGAATGTAGACACGTGACTTTTGCTCTAATTATACCTGTTCAGTCTGTATTTCTAGGGAAAAGGAGGAAGATCTGTTAAAAGTGATGTTTCACACTTGCAATAGGAGAGTAAAACAGTAGAACCTGCTTATCTCTGCTTGGATGTAAAGACGCTAATGAAATTTTAGAATAAAAGAGAAACATGACCATAACTTATTATCCATCCCTTCTGACTCAAATTAAACAGATCCTAATGAGTAATGAGCAGGGCTCCTGTAGTTCTCTGCTTGTTGAACTACCTAGAAAATTACAGCACTCCCCTGTGGTGCCTAGTGATGGGCAGTTGTGGGGAGAAACAAGCCCCCATACCCTCCTGAGATACCTGCAGATGGAGCAGGGCAAGGGAATATGGGACCTGCCTTCTCCCACATCCTTGAGCACAGCGGTTGGGAAGCTGGACAAGAACAAAGGTCCAGGCAGAGTCCAGCCATGATCTATACCTTGGGAATTAATTGCTGCATGTCTTCATCTGAGAAGCCAGAATCCCTTCTGTTCATGCCCTCATTTATCACTTCCTTCAGGCCAGCATCAGTAAATCCTGAGCCTCAGGGATCCTTCATGTGTTACCGGTGCAGCAGAACCAGTTGAATTCTGCAGAGAAATTAATTCTCGAGATTTTGTGTTAATTATAAATTCTTAATTAGGGTCAATGGAGTCACCATCTCCCTTTATGCTTGCTTTGCACTAGCTCATGGGACAGTCTCTGTGATCACGAGTAGATGAAAGTTGTCAGGATCGCAGAGGTGAGAAAAGCTCATTGCAGCAGCAGGAAGGCAAAGGTGCAGCATCAGCACAAGCTGCTGGCTCTGGATGATTTGACGGAACGTTGAGAGCAGCAGCGGTCATTGGTGTGTGCATGGAGGGCATGCTGCATTGTAGCTTCCAGTGAACTCTTAATTTTTCTTTGTTTTGCAAGTATTTGCCCTGGAGAATCTCAACACACACAAAACAGAAAGAGTCTTTACTCAGCAAGTCTCCACCAGATACGATGGGCTGTGTCAGAGCCAGAAACCGGTAGGAAAATGAAGCCCAAATTATTAAGGACAGGCTCGGAAAATTTGACCAAAAATGTAAGTTAAAGGCTGTGAGAAAGATTTCTTTGCCATGAGGAAAACTGCTGAGCTGGGCTGGCAGGAGAGCAAGAAATGCAACAGTGGCAAGGTCACAACCGTGACATTTGCTCTTGATCTGCCTTGTCGAGAGAAGGGGACCTGTCCTCGCATTCTGGGAGAGAGCACAAGAGTGAACGGGTGACTCAGCTCAGATAGTCCTTAGCTCCAGAGCTTTCCTCTACCAGTTTGTCTCTTTTTGGACCAAGCTGGGTACATCTAAGAGGAGAAAATGAGGTGAATGGACCCTGTGAGATCTCCCCAAGGGGTTTAGACCTGGATTAGGCACATACTGGGGCTCTCACCCATGCTTCCAATACATGATCTGGAGGGTTCCCATTTCCACTGTCCCTACACTCGAGAGCAAGCAGAATTTTTCCCCCCAAAAGGACATATTTTCTTGGAGAGATTTACATTTTACAGATGCAAACTATTTTGTAAAAATAGCCATTTTCAATCGGTTCTACTGCTGAATCCCCAATTTCAGCAGAGTCTTCAGGATGCGCTGGGTAACCCCAAGCTGCTGGGGATGGACAGAGGCTGATTCCTGCCCATCACAGTCAGAGGACAGTCTTTTCATACCATCTCCCACCATCAAATTTAAACACCGAGTTTTTATTCTGTGGGAGATAAGCAACTGTTGTAGTTTCGAGCTCAGTTAAGGGTGGATTTGAGTAACAGGCTGTAACAACCAATGCTGATTTGCCTTTCTGGCAATTTAGAAACTGTGGGAAAACCACCAGACTTTCTTTGGAATATCTCCTCCACCCCAACTGGAATACATCTGCCTGGGTTTGAACAAAGCATCCAGGTTTGAGTCCAAGCATGAAAATGTTCTTTTTTAAGTTAAAATCCCAACCTAACAAATTTTCAGCATACCATATATTTGTTTGCTGGTTCTATAGAAATAGAGATCTAGAGATTGTTTCTAACAACTTTCTATTATAAAAAAAACTTTGCATGTGTATCTTTTCCTATGAAGCAGGTAGGTTCAATGCATATTTTCAAAGCACTCGCCTATCTTGCAACCTGCGTTTTCCAGTTGAAAAGGCTTTGTAAGAAAATGTCACCTATCTCTAGTAACAATTCAAACAAAATACTAGAAGAAAAACCAGTCTAATGGGGGTGTGTGCTGCACATAATCATATCCACATACAGGATGTACTTGGAATGTTTTCATAGCTGAAGAAATAGAAGCTGCTTCTAGGAAATCATCTCCTCAAGGCACAGACTATATGAAACTCAACAGATTGTGAGGTTTTCTGACATGGTCTACACCAATTTGAAAGCTGAGTGAGAATGAAAGATTGTGCTTTAATGGACCAGCATGATCATAAGTGACTTCCAAGGTCTCCACAGCAAGAGAGGGAAACATCACATCCTTCAGCTCACAGCAAAGGAGGTAGAAGAACAGCAAGAGATGATGTGTTTATAGAAACATCCCCAAGCCTGGATCCTTTCCAACACATTACTCGGTGCGAAGGAATGTATTAAATAGCTTTTTGAAAATGTATGTTGAAACACACAGCTCCATATGTCCTATGTCGTTGCCTCTGTGATATACCGCATGGCCGGGATCCCAGGTCCGAGAGGCAGAGCCAGTTGGGTAACGCACCCCTCAGCTCAGAGCTGAGCACCCACAGCCTCCCACGTGCCCCTCCTGGCAGGGAATGTGCACATTTTGTCCCAAAATGTCTGTCTCTAGTGAAGTTCAGATGCAAACCCTGCTTCTATGCTTGCTAAAGCCCAGGTCTGCAGCCTTGCATGGGTGGGAATTGCTTTCTGGCTGAGCTCATATGCAGGAGAAGCTGCAGCTCATCAACTTTGTCCTAATCCTGCTGCAATAGGGAATAATTAAGGCTATTTCAACAGAACAGGAGAAGAAGTGCAAGCCAAAAACCTGAAGTCAAAAGCAACGAAGCCTGAAGGCACCTATACATGCAGCACAAGGGACCAGAGGTTCAGCTCCTGTGGTTGCAGCCCCAGGAGCCTCGGGCACCAGCACCCCGGGAGCTGCTGAACGCCGGCACTCAGCGTGAGGCTGGAAATTGCCTTTCTCTCCTGAACGCCCCACACCACGGGCCTGCATTGCTCAGAGGTTGAAATACATTAAATAACAAGCCCTTTGCCTTCGTGGCCTCTTTGCTTCATTGCTTCCAGGTACCAGCCGGGTCAGCTCGGGCCAAGCAAGTGGTGCTGGTTACCAGTTGGCATCATCTGAGCAGACAGAGCAATTGAGAGTCAAACCCAAGCCCTGGTGTCCGTGTCAGGGATGGGACCTGCTCACCCTGCTGTAGTCCAGGAAACCTCAGCATGGGGTTATTCTGCCTTTTTCCATCAAGGCTTTGCTTTTCATTTTGTGCTGAGGTCCCTTGAAGAGGTGGGAATGTCCAAACCCAGCAAAACAGGTCTTGGGAGTCTCTCCCAAATTCATCCATGGCACGAAAGTCCATAGGGTAGATTTCTGGAGAGAGGGGTTCCCCACCAGACAGCCAGGCTTTCCTCCCAAATCCTAGGACAAACTTGGACTCGTGGCAGCCGCTCTCGTTTCCTGTTATTTACGCAACAGCCTCATGTTAAGATTCTACTGATAAAGTCAAGGCGATGCTTTTCCGGGCAGAGAGATAAAAATCCCTTCTGAACTTGCATCTTCTTAAATTATCTAGGGCTGCTGCAGAGCTAGAAACAACTTCAAATAGATGGAATTACAGTGTGCCTTTACAAGTTATTTTGCCGTTTCTTCACAGCAGAAATAAATCCCTTTGTTCTGTCAGATAAAAATGTGCAAGAAAAGCCAGCTCTTCATACAGACTCTACACCCGATTCTTTCTAAATCAAGTTAAAAAGCTGTTGTAATTGGGGTGTCTGAGCCAGTGGGAGCAGTTGGATTGCTGACTCCCCAGGACTGGATTCCAGGTCTGATTTCCCAAATTGAGCTTTGCTTCTGCAAGGGTGGATTAATCCTGACCCAGTGGGAACACGTCAGGGTGTCTGCAGGAGCTTTTTGGCTGAAGTGGCCGAAGGTCAGAGGTTGTGACACTAAAGCTGCTGGGAATTCTCCATCAGGAGCTTCTTTTAGTTTTATTAATTTCTCATCCCAAACTAAAAATCCCACCAGAAAATTTTTGTCCTGCATTGTTGCTCTTTCTCCATCTTATCTTTTTTTTTCTTGGCCTTGTCACGAGAACAGAGAGTTCTTTCTTTTAGGAATAGAAAAATTACAGCTAGAGAAAAGTGGAGGAAATTGGTTTTCTCCCCATTGACACGTTGGATCTGTAGCAGCAACAAAGTGGCAACTCCCAAGGATCCTCTGGCATTGTAGATGAGTTTCCAAGGAAATTGGGTGCCCAACTCCCTCCAGATCCCTGAGAAAAGCACAGCCCAGGTGCCCGTGTAAAAACAAGTAGCCCCGAGCGTTAGCAGCTCTCCTCCCTTTCATGTCAGCAGCAGATATGCTCAAGGGTTAATGGCATCTTTAACTTCCATCAGGCGGATTGCGACTCAATTTTACATTTCATCTCTAGTCACAAAACTCCGATTGATGTCAATATCCTGTTAGGGGTTTTTTTTTTCCCACCCCTTTTGATGTTTGATTTTCTCCTGCTGGCTGCATGCATGTACACAGAAGCTGATCACAGTATATGACATTTATTTTAACAAGGGAAGAGAGGGAAAGGGATGTTTTGTCTCGCTCAGTATCCCCTGCGTTGTGAGGCGAGGTGGCTGTCACAAGATCTCCTGCATTTCACATACGGCGTATACAGTTACTTGGCTGACAATAACGTAGCTGTTAATGGCAGAGAACGAAGCCTGGATTTGGAGTCAAAGCCCTGAACTCCTTGCACAGGCTGAGGAGGTCTGGAGAGGTCAGTGAAGCGATGCTGGGATGCAGGACACATTCCCATCCAGTGGCAATGAGTAGTGACCGAACACACTGCTACCAGCTGCTGCCATGGCAGATCTTCACAGCAGGGAGGTGACTGCTGCAAACTGCCACGTTTCTTGGCAGTCACCCTTGGACAGGACTTTGGAGGCTGAAATCCTCCTCCCCTATCCGCAAGATGGTCACTCCAGGTTCAAGCTGAGACCCGTGCTTCTAGTCCAAACTTTTTGATAGCTGCCTCTTTGAGGATGAGAAGTTGGGTTTGCTCTGTGCCCTTTCTACAGGCTATTCCTGATAAAGTCATGCCTTTTTCCCTGTGGTATAGGGACAGCAAAACACCATAAAAATATTTCACAAAAATTGGTGTTGATGTTGGCATACCTGAATGGCACAAGCTGTATCCAAGCAGAAAAAAATGGCCATGAAAATCTTCCCTAATTTTGTCATATTTCTTCATTGCCAGCTTCAGAGTTTGGAATTCAAAATTTGGGTCCAGATTTCCTTTGGTAGTGACTGCTTTGACTTCAGATGGGCGACACAACAGGGGAACGAAGGCATGCATTGAAGTCTGAGACAATTTGGACTCCGCTCAGAACCCACAAGTTCAACCCATCTCTTTGCAAATAATTTCCTCTGACGAGTCTTCCCTGCTCCTCAGGCTGGGGGAAGAGGGGTCAGCGTCAGGAGGACAGATGTGAGACAGGGCACATTACGGGAGTGCTGTGCATTCATACTCACACAGGAGCAGTCAAGAGCTTGTGTAACTAATAGATGTTTGCTTTAGTCCTGTTGGAAGATGCTTAGAAAACCTTCCCAGTGGCAGCTCAGCTAATAATAATTTAACAACGTGCAACTGCTCTACTTATGGTAAAAATGCTGACCACATAGTGCACGATGGTTTTCCGTGCACTGTACCTCACTAGGAAAAAATGCAAAACCCACAAAGAACAACTGAAGTCTGCAGTTTTTCCCAGTCCCCAAATCATTTTCCCCAGTAGCTGGAATGTTTGATGGGGCATTTCCTGCCATCCTGCTCCCTGGCCAGGAGCTCCAGGAACATGGCTCTGGAGCAGGAATGGTGGCACTGAGTAGACTATCTCAGAGGGCTTTCCCTGCTTGCAGAGGCAGATGGGAAGTTCTCCCTGAGACAGAAGGGTGGGGATATAACCATGGCCCTGCCAGCAGCAGACCGGAGGACTGATCTGCAGTTTTCTTCAGCCTATCATTGCTTGTTTTAATAAATTACCAAGTGTCATAATTCACATTTAAATCTTTTCCTTGCTAAAAATCACACGCTACAATCAGTAAGTCAGCATATCTGCAAGGCTTTGGGATTCCCCAGTGAGAGACAGGGCATATAAATAATAATTGGAACACTCCGAGACCAGACACTTCTTCTCTTGAGCAGCAATGAGGACACTATCTTGCTACACATAGTTGACATGAAGGAAAAGATGGTGATGATAATATTACTAATGGCAATTGGTAATACAATAAATCATGTGCAAATCTGTCAGCCATCAGGAAAACATTTTACCAGCCTCTTTCCATATTATGGGGGTTAATTAATGTGATATATGGACAAACATGTATTTTATTTCCAGAACGGGAGTTGTAATTTCCTGAGGCTTGGAAACCCAGATGGTTTTGAGTTTAGAATATATAAGGATTTGTTTTTAAAGAGTATCTCCGTAAAGGTTGGAGCAGGGGGGGTGGAATCCTTCTGCTTAGTTCAAAGTTTAATTTGTGTGCTTCAAATGAAGTTCAGAGCTTCTGATCAGATACTTGCTGGGAGCAGGGATAGGGAAGGGCTGAAGTATGCAGACAACCACAGGACAATAGCTGTGGGAAGCCTTGTCTGCCTTTGCAATGAGCTCTCATCCAAGGAATGGGGATGGTCCTAGGCTGGAAGAAGCCCAGGATGCTGATAGGCAATGGGAGCAGGGATCACAGCCCTTGATCCAAAAATAAACCTTGCCTTGTGGCACAGGCCACCCAGCCACCATCGTGGTGTGGCACTGGGAGGACTCCCATACTGGTTTTGAATGATACCCTTGAGACGACAATTAGAAAGCTCCTGGATTTAGTCATCCACAAGCATAAAAAGGACCCATTTCATCTTTTTCCTGGGGTTCCTCTGCCTTTTATGGGCTGGGATAGTGACTCATGTCTTTAGTGCATTAAGCCCATCTTAATGGGTCTGTGGATGGAGAAGTCATTAAGGAGTTGACAACATCTCTAGCTTGAAAAATCAGCACACATTGAGTCATTGAATGTTCCTGGGATCTGGATGCAAACCACTTTGCTGTATCTCTAACCCTTTTTCCCACCCACTTTTTGCAAGCTTCTGTTTTTCATTAGCTTTTTCAAGTCCTACCACCTCCACAGAGCTGTCATGAAGCATTATTCCAGATGTGCAATGCCATCCTCTTCTTGATGCTGGTTATGCATTCATAGGATGAAGCATTTCTTGAAAAGAAAGAGCCATTAAGCTCAGTAGAACAGAGCCTTTTTAAAGGCACAGAAGTTCTCATTTTTCTTACCCTGTCAACTTTTTAACGCTACTGGGCATGGGAGCAATTGCAAATTCCTTTACCAGAACCAAAAAGCTCCTATTTTCTCTTTCAAGCCCTTTTAGGAATTAAGTTTAAATTTCATTACATCTCAGTTAGTCTCCCTTTTCCTTTGGCTCACCAGATCAGCAAGTGGTCATTTGGAATCCTGCTTTCTGCAGTACTGAGCCAGCTGTCCTACCCCCACCTGCTCCATGTCTTGCAGAATCAGGTTCTTCTACAGAAGAAATAGGTTTTGACAGAAGTAATTTTGTACCCAAACACTGCAGAGCCTGTTTGCTCTAGGTCTCTGCAAAATACACCCAAATGTCACTTTTTGTTCTTAGTGGAGTCTAAAGAGTTCCAGCTCCTCTTTCCCAGCAAAATTACCCCTGGCTATCAACTGTGTCTGCATTCAAGAGGCCAATAATTGCAGTGTTCTTCAGCAAAGCTGCATCTGACAGCGAGTTCCTACTACCTTGAGCCTTTGTAACCAAACACACAGCCGAGTCATGCAGCCGCTGAAAACATTCAAGCTGATTGTCAGTGGATGGAAACTGCAGACTCAACTTTTGGTCAGCTCAACAAGTTTAAATAATAGGGCTATTAGGTAACTTGATTTCCAAATCAAGCTGAGTGCCAGCAATAATTGCAGTGGAGTACATGTGGAACCGATGCCTCCACTGACCAGGGTGGGTTTTGTGCTGTCACAGCTACCTGAAGCATGCCTGACTGGGATCCTGGTGCTTTTCTACTGGCAGAATAAATTGCTCTTAGCTTGAGTTTGTTCACACTGTTAGAAAACGCATCCTGCCGGCAGCAGCTCCTGGCTCAGCAGCAAGTTTGCTGTAACCTTAGGATGCTGCCAACATGGCTTGAATTGCAACAAGCTGATCTTCAAATGGAAAGACTTGGTTGCCACATCAAGTCCCCTGGGGCAGACATTCCTGTATGACAATGTTTTCCTTCAGAAGGTTTGGGGAATGCTGGTGTCTACATTTAGCTCATATCCAGGGCTAAAACACAACAGTTAGCTCTATCATCCAGTGATCCCTAGCCAGCCAAGAAGGGGGATCAGGAAAAGGAGAGGAGACCCACAGGTTGAAGTGAAAACAAATTTAGTGAAACAGGAAAACCAATACCAACACCAGTATAAAGTAAACAAAGTTATACTCAGCCCAGCAAACGTATGGCGATCATAATAAACAGGAAGGCATCCTCAGGAGCATGAAGATGATGAGCAGAGTCAGAAGCCCAAGCAAGAGACCCTCTGTCCACCCCAGACTTCCCCTTTTATACTGAGCATGACCTTTCTGGGATGGGGTCCACCTGGAGCCAACTCAGGTCAGCTGGCCTGAAGACCATGGCTGGCATAGGATTCCATCCCAGCAAAACCAACAGAGCTGAGAAAAGAAATTCTGCAGTCCTGGACTCAGCACTGGGAATTTGAAGCTACACAAATGAGCTGAAAGCTGGAAGGGTCTGCTCCATAGGCATAGCAACCCCAAGCCTTCAAAAGTCATGAGAGGGCTCCAAATATCCCATTTAATAGCAGTCTTATTCCACTTCCCACCCCAAACGTCAGCCATTACAGGTCTTACTTGCTCTGGGATCATTAAGGATGATAATTTCCTATTTTTACCAAAAAAGGAAGCAGCTATTCTTCCATAGCCATTGAGGCCACCAGAAAAGCACCCAACGTCCCAAGACTGCTGATAAAATTGGGGTCCGACCATGAGAACTGTCCTGCCACCATCAGAAACAACAGATCAGGTTTTGGAGATGATAATAAATCCCTCAATACCTAGGTCCTCTAAATTAGGACCTAAAAATACAGAAGACTGTCTAGACGGATTTTAATCAAGAGCTCATTCTTCTTCTGCCTGCTATTTAGCATGTAAGCACCATGGCTGAAATCATCTTCCAAACACAGAGACTTTACAAAATTGCAGGGCGGAGGCACCACCGTATCATTATCCTCCTCAGAAGAGCCTGGTTAAAAATACACCACGTATCCACGCAGGCTCTGGTGCCGAGAGGGCAGCAGCTTTCAGATGCAGTCACCAGCTCAAAGGGATGGTAATTAGGGACAAGCAGGCAGCTGGGATAATGTTTTTAAGTCTCTGTTTTGTGCAGAGTTTGCCTCTGTCCCGGTCTCTGTCCCTGAACAAACTGTGCATCCATGAGAGCTTCCTGGTTGAGATTTGGGCTCCCATCCCCTGGTCAGGGAAAGCAATGTAGCCCCTTGGAAATCACCTCAATAACATCCATGGGATGTGGTGGGATGTCCAACGTGAAGCATATCCTCGCCCATAGCATTCTGGAGTGGGTATAAGCAGCAGCAATAAAGCATCTGCCGCATGTTGTGCTTACGGATGTGCTTTGGTGGCTGCTGTGTGAGTGCCCATGCTCTGAAATTGTTTCCTGCTCCCTCAAAGTGTCAAAGTGAAACAGGATGGCAAACAGCTCTATTTCTGTTTCTATTTCAAGCCAATGTCATCTTGCTCCTGCTTCTGTTCAGTTTTGGAGCCTCAGACCATGAGCTAATTTGGCTTCTCAGAGCAGAGGCAGAAGCCAAACAGAAAGGGCAAGAAAAAAAGGGAAAAAAGAAAAAATAGAGCAAACAAGCTCCCTGTTTTCCAAGGCAAAGGGCTGTGATGGCACCAGCCCACTCTTTCCATCCAGTCCCTGCAATGTAATCCTACATTTTGTGTGATCACTCCCTGCTCTGAATTTTGCATGCGGCTGTTGAGGGACTGGAGCAATCGCTTGTGGCTCACCACAGGCAGTCAGACTGTTTTCATGTGGTCTTGGTCCCCTCTGAAGGCTACAATGCTCAGGAATGAGAATATTACAGCCTTCATTAGCCACGGCCTCTCCTTCCTCCAGAGGAACATTGCATTTCGGTGAGGTAGGAGTGCTGGGTAAGATGCTCCCCTGGCATCTCTTCTAGGATGTGCTTAAAGAAGTCATAAAAGTCCCTCTCCAGCCCTTCTCTCAGCAGCTTTTTTACCAAGCGTCACCCACCTCGTGTCCACAACCTTCTGCCAAGTGCTCCAGCCCCAAAAGAAGCACATGGTAAGGGACAAGCTTGTGGAAACGTGACTGCTGAAATAGTAGAGCCCAGTAAGAAAGTAGAGGGTTTGTGCATGTGTTTTTACTTGACAAATGCTGGATGAACCCAAAGCATTTCAGTGGATACAGAGAAAAATATTTTCACCTTTTAACATCATTCCTGGTTCCACTTTTTCATCCCAAAAAGAGATGGGGGATTCTCCTAAGACAGGAAAACTGACTCTTTCTGTTCCTTTTCCCAAAACCTGCTGAACATCTTAACACAAAGCCAATTTTCCAATAGGAAAATAAAACCTGCAAAAATCATTCTGAAGGATGACTGAAAGACATCCATCCATCCGTCTATCTATCTATCCATCAATCTATCTATCCATCGATCTTTCTTTTCATGAACTGATAAAAGGATTATCTGACCTCACTACAGGCCATTAGAACATGATAACTCCTCAAATTTTGAGCACCCCTGATGTTTAATTCTCTCCAGGTTGCGCCCTGGGACAACTGTGTTGAAAAACAGGACAGAAAAAATATAATCAGTGATGATACCAGTACCCGCCATGCCAAGAGAAGGTCCCGGTGAGTTCCTAGGACTTCAGTTCTCTCTCTGCTGGCTCTGGCACATGGGCAAAATGTAAAATCAATGAAGGAAATGGAAGAAAAAAAAGGACACACCTCAAAGCACTGGCCCCTTCTGGAAGCAAAGGCCATTAGAGGTATTTTTGACACTTCACTTGGGCCAGTTTCCCCTGGGGGACACGCAGCAGAAATGTAATTTACTCCTATCCCCAAAACAAACAGCTCAGACCCTCCCATCTCCTCACATCAGTTCAGACTCAGCCTCTTGCCCAGAAAGGTTTCATTAACCTACAGCCAAGATCTTTGCAAATTCTCGTTAGTTCTGCAAATTCAAGGACTGTCGGTTCCCAACACTGGGAAAACATCAGGCTCTTGTGGGCTTAACGTGGCTCTTTGTTGTATGATCATTGGAGAGCTAATGGCTATTCATGAACTCTGAGTGTTGCAACATAATCCCCTTTTTTCCAGCATGATTTAAGAAAAAGAAGAGAAGATAAAAAAGAAAGACTCAAGTCTTTTAGCAGAGACATTTCAACAATTCCTTTAGCGGGTA
Source organism: Coracias cyanogaster (assembly GCA_033124195.1). Classification (NCBI taxonomy): domain Eukaryota; kingdom Metazoa; phylum Chordata; class Aves; order Coraciiformes; family Coraciidae; genus Coracias; species Coracias cyanogaster. The sequence goes on from JAVSBS010027722.1 coordinate 56,419, forward strand.
TATAAACAGGAACAAAATCAAACAGCTATTAGCTGTAATTATACTTTAGCCTAAAAAATCCCACACATGAGGAATGATTACCATCGCAGTTACTGAGGACTTCTGTGCACATTTGGCTGGCATCATTACACCAAGCGTGCCTTTCAGGAGAGACCAAATTCCTTCCCTTCATGGTTGCTGGGTTTTCCTCCTCCCTGCGGACCTGCCATCTTCAGCGATGGCTTTTGCAGTGGCTGGAGCTAAGCAACGAGTGGTGATGGTAATAAGCTTGAAATGCTGCTGCTGGAGTGAGAAAACCAGGAAAAAAATATTTTTAAAAGTAATTTTCAGCCCTTGTGTGTGCTCGTGGGAGGGCTGGAGGTGGCTGGCTGTGGATGCCAAGGTGTGAGCTGGGAGCTTTGTGTCTCCTCTGTGTTTGCGCACTGGGCTGGGAGATCCAAAGGATATGCGGTTTTGCCTGGGAATGTCAAACATGAGGACAACACGAAGTCTCCAAGCTGCTGTGCCAAAATTCAGCGGTGTCCACCAGGCAGGTGGGGCCAGGGCTGACTAGTCCTTCTTGCAAAGGTGATAGCACCAGAGGCAGTGGTGACAGCGTGAATGACAAGTCCACTTTTCCCTGTGGAAATATGTTCTCGAGTCAGGTCAGACCCTGTGCTAGGGTTCATTCTTCCTCCAAAGACAGCAGAACAGCCGGCAGGCTGATTTCTATTCTGACCAGCACCACTGCTTAATCTTGACTTATGGAGGAAACATATGGAATGTATTGAAAAAATATTGCTGTACTCTCTGCAGCTCCTCTCTCCCTCTCCTCGGAGCAAGGACCAGAAATATTAAACATCTGTGATTCTTTAGCACGGGCTGACTTACTGGGGTGAGCTCTCACTCAGTGGTGGACCACTGCTTAATCCACTCTTCAGGTACCATGGTGGGACGTGGCATGCTGAGATCAGTCCACTCCCCAGCAAACATCGTCTGCTTTCTCAAGACGCAGGGTTTGCAGGTAGAGACAGAACTACAGCCATGTCCAACCCTTCCCACGGCATCCAGCTGCCAGGTCTGGCTGAGCAAAGGTCCCGCCAGCCCAAGCAATCTGTCATGGGTAGATTAGTGTCACGGGTTCCTGTGATATGCAGTGTTTGGAAGCCTGTCTTTAATAAGTGAAGCTTTCTTTAAAAAAACCCCACAAAACCAACAGCTCCTTCCCAGCTCGCATGTTTTTTGTGACTGACCACTGCTGTGCAGTGACAACAACTGCCCGTGTTACAGCACACTGCTCTGAAACGCCCATTGCCTGGTGGGATTAATGGAATGTCCATTAAATGGGATCCATTAATTTCCATTAATGGGATCCCCATTAAATGGGATTTCAGTACTGTGGAGGGTTTTGCTCTACTGAGCACGAGGCCGAAGGTTACCTGGGGCTATTGGTATTTTGAGTCTGCACTCCAAGGTGCAGGGAGTTGGTTGGGTATTGGTGGGGTGCCCCATGCAGAGCTCAGCCTGCAGGCAGTTCACACCTCCCGCAGCTGCTGGCATCTGCAAGGCTGGAGGAAATGTGCTCCAACTTGCTCCACCAGACTCTGATCCACCTTTTCATCCGTCCTTGCGTTTTCAGAGGAACAGGAGAGCAAAGGCAGGTGAGAGCGTGTCGGGGTCAGACAAGGGCACCATGGTTTCCAAACACAGTGAAAGCTGTAGCGGCTTCACTGCCCTGCAACAGCCCCATCAGAGAAGCCACGGGGTTTCATTGCTGCCTTGGCCCTCAACAGCATTTGGTGCTGTCCCAGCTGGAACAAATATGGTTGGCACAGAGACCCTGGGCTTCACTGTCCTCAAGACATACAAGTATCAGGGCTTAGCTGCAAAGACATAGCTCCCTATGAACCACGCAGGTTCACCCGGCCAGTGGACAGGACCCTCTGCCAGCAGCTCCGGTGAGCTGCCGCTGCTGCAGAAGAGAACAATGGAGATGAAGTCCATGTTCTGCAGCAGCTGTGATGGGCAAGGAGTCCATCTGCCCATAGCAATAGCTCTGCAGCCTCTGGGACACAAACTCCTGCGTTGGTCTCTCCCGGCGAGGCACCAAGGTGCAGAGCTCAGCAGCATCCCCTTTTTAACCCAGAAGATTTATGACTTGAGCATAAAGTCTCCCATTGCTTGAACTCACCCAACAGATCTTATGTCAACCTAACATTCCTTCTAAAGTGCCTGCAGTGTTTATTCAGTCCAGCCACTGGTTTATTCTAGTTAAATATCTGTTTCAATTTGAGGCATGTTCATTGCAGGTTCCTATTTCCCCACTGCAGAGCTTCAGGATAAAAAACCCACTTCACAGCTGAGTAAATGACACCGATAAAGAGCTCTAGCTGGCCTGTGAACCAGTGGAGAGATATGGAGCAAAAAGCTCCAAGCTAAAGGTGGTTGTATGTTATATATTTGTTGGTCCTGCCCTGGTGTGGACTGTGCCTCTGCTCTCCTATGGCTTGAACCAAGTGTCAGTTTGGGTATGCTGAAAAAGAACCCCCATTTCTTAATTGTAGCTGGGATTGCTGCTGGGAAAAGTGGCTCGTTTACTTCTGAGGGCTCAGCATGAGCTGCAAGACCCCTGGGATCTTTCAAATGGAAAACATATCTGTGCTGCCTCCCAAACGAAGGAAGAACGAACTGCCAAGGCTGAAAACACGGGCGCTTTCATGGGACCCAGAAGGTTCCTTTGTATGTGATTGATTCTCATGCACAGACATTTCTAGATATTTTTCTGGCTTTTAAGTTAAGGAAGAAAAAAGACACCAAGCTCAGTGTTCTGAAAGGATTTTAAATTAGCACAGCCCTTCTGCTGTGTGCTTTGTGGTGCTGCCGGAGATTCCTCCTGAGAGGTAAAACCCTGTGGTCCATGTGCAGTAAAAGGATGGCGAAATAACTACCGACCCTCTTAAGGACTTGGGGAAAGGTTTGGTTTCCTTCTTGTGAGCTTCTATGAGGACATTTATAACAGCGCTTTGTGGGTGTGGATGTGTGCTCACTTGGGGTCTGAGCCAATTGAACTCAGCGGGAATCCTTTGAGAGTCCTCTCCTATGCCCTGAGCAGGCTCTGGACTCAGCTTGTGCTGAGAATATTCATGGGGAAGGATTTACATGAAGGAATGTTTTGCGGAAGGAGCAGATTTTCAGAACGTGTTGATAGAAAGCGATTACCGACCTCATAAATACGAGCATTTGCACTGGCAGGGGCGAATTAAGTGAAGAGTGTATTAGAAGCATGGGTCATCCAAAGCCAAAAGCCGAGGAAGAAAGTCTTTTAACTCCAAGAAATTGCTCACATGCTATCAATCCTCTCAGATATTGTAACATACAATCACATTGCCTGGGCGAGCTGCATGTGACGTGAAGTGATGTGGCAGGAGGGAGCAGAGGCTGTGCAGCCTGGGAGGTGCCAGGATTTTTTGCACACAGAGGTGAATATTAAAGCTCTGCAGGTGCTGGAGGAGTGGGAGCAGTCAGAGAAGTCCCCACTTCAGTGTGCTGCTGCCCAGGAGGTGGGGAAGGACTGGGACACCCAGAGCACCCCAGGGATGGGCCCTTCTGCGCCGGGCTGCTTCAGCTGCTCGCGTTGTTTGATTGCTCTCCTGGCCTTCCCTTCGCCTCAACTGTGCCAAACATTGAGTGGAACCATCTGATAAAAGCTGGAAGTGTATCAAAGATGTGATTTGAACACTGTAATTTAGTCCTCATCTGCAGTCCAGAATCACCATCTGCTCAACATGTCCTGCCCTGGTTCTTCACCGCTCGGTGAGGACCGTGTACAGCATCCCCCAGCTTCATCTTCTGCTCTGGTTATAAAATGAACACAGAAACCTGATTCTCCTCTCCCTCTGGTGTAAGTTTCTGGACTTTTGTTGATGTTAGAGGAGGAGAAGTGAACCCACAGGTTGTTGCACAGCTCATGGAAATATCAGAAAATGAGCAGGGCCCCGGAGGGTTTGATTTATGGGGAAGAATTAGAGCCTGGATGTATAGCTTGGCTTGGAGAGGTGAGCTAGAGAAGTGGACATGATAGCAGCCTGGAAAGATTTCAAGGGTGTGAGCAGAGAGGACTGAGATGAAATATATGGGATGGTACAAGGAGGCATGACTAGGAGCAAAGGAATGACGTGGAAGAGGGAAGGACTGTGCATTATGAGGTGAGCGAGATCAGCCTGTGGCCCAGTTTCACAGTGTTGCCATGAAAAACTGGAAAATATGGATTTTTCATTTAGCTAGCGGCTTCATTTATTTTGTTGAAGTGCCATTAAACACGACTGCTTTTTTGCCAGTGGGTTTGGGGAGTTTCAGAACAATCATAGACAGTTTTTGTGCATTGTCCCTCTGCACAGCATCATGCCTTGTGCAGTTTTGGGAGCTTAAGGGAGCTCGGTAAAAGTAAATACAGATAATAAACCAGGGAATATGCAAAAGTTACTGGTTTTTCCACAATAAATTGCTAAGAAGACAGGACCCATAGCCTAAAAGGTTTTAGTCTTCAGCATGTGTGACTGTGGGATCTCATCTATTTTTCATCCTTGACTGCACAAATCTCTATCAGTGTATAAAAAGAACTCTCTGAGAATGGCCATACTTTATCTTAGCTGAGAGTAATTCATTAAAAAAACCCTCTGCCTATTCTTACGTCATGCGCTGGGAAGCTATTACTAATTAGGGACTGATGAATCAATCCAGATAAAATGAAATCCTGTTTCAACTTTTGCCCCAGTTTCCAAGGGAGTCCTTTCCTGCAGCCTGCAGAAGCCTTGCCTGGAGAGCTCGCCTTGTTCTTCTCATGGCTTAGGTTGTGTTTTGGTGGCTCTGGTTTGCAGGCTCAGGCCTTGGCTTCTGCAGAAATACAGGCACTGGGATGCTTTCTTAAATGAAAGCAAAAAAGAAGAGCTCCACATACTTCTTAAGAAGGAAACCTCAGACTGAATAAGCCTCAAAGGGACATGAATATAAACCAAAGCTTTACTTTGCTGCAAAAAATGTAATTTACATTAATCAAAAGCCTCTTAAGAGATTTCTAACCCACTTTTTACAGACTCAAGGACCTTTGCAGACAGAGGATTCCCATCGGCTTGGTCTCTGCTGGGTCGCAGTCTCTGCTGGCATCTCTCATCTGCCTCAGCAGCGCAGTCAGAGCATCTAAAGGCAAAAGGCAGCTCTGTGCTAATCGAGCAGGATCTCCTGCTGGTACCCACCACAGCACCTCACATGGTGGCTTCTTCATCCAATCCAGTCACCTGGGGCCAAAGAAGCATGTGCCTATAGACTGACATCCAAGGGTAAGCTTGGCATGTCAACATAAGTACATTTACTGCTGATTTATAATCAGGCATGTAAGTGGAAAATCAGGTTTGCAGTATTCGGATAGACACCGGCATTTTTTCCCTCACGAGCTGAACCCCCAGGCTTTCTGAAATTCATTTATCACTGTGCTCCGAATCTCCTTGGGAACAGATCTGCAGCAAGCAGAGAAGAATTCTGTGTTCCACAAACTTTCCTCTCCCGCTGCTGAATCCAGGGAAAGCTTCTCCAGTCACTTCCCTGACCAGGATTTGCTCCTCCATAAATCTGTCAATAAAATATCAACAGCAACCCTTCCTTTTGGACAGAGGATTGAGGAGTCTTCATGAAAAACGAGCGTAGGTGACAGTCCCATGACAAATCAGGGCTTAAGTCGGGCTTTGAGTTTTACAAGCCAGTTTCCAACACATCCATTTTCTAACAGGGACAACTTGATATTTTTCCCAGAAAAACATATGCAAATCTCATTTCTCTGTTTCTTGCTAAAACACTTATTTTTTGCTGCATCATCTGCCTCAGAGTGTTAGAAGCCTGGATGTTTTTTGGGACAGAAAGGTAAAGGAAAAGATTCAGAAGAACATATATATCTATAAGTCCTGATGTAGATGTTAGCCATCTCTTGACTAGTGTGCTGGTCACAACCAGGATGACTCACAAGCTCATATTGCCAACATATTTCCTGTCCAGGCATCATCCCTTCCTCTGGTTAGGGGGACAGCGCTCGGGATGGTCCTTCTGTGTTTTGGGTGGGCTTTCCATTGTTTTTGCCATTGGCTGAAATTTCCAGACGTTAAATCCTCAATTTCCACCACTCCCCCCTCCAGATTGACCAGAGAGGCCCTTCCCACCCTCTAAAGTGACCCCTCTCACTCTGCACCACAGGGTCCTGTCTCTTGTCAGGGTTTTGCTACCCCGGGCACAGCCACGCGTGTGACCCTCATCCCAAAGCATATCCCCAGCTGATGCTCAGCTCTGGGCGCCAGAGCTTTTCCCCAGGGCTGGAGGGCTGCCTGGCTGTGCCAGACTGCAGCAGCCCTTGCGGGGTTTATCTCACCAGTTTTCAGGAACCCCCTCAACCTATTTCTGCTATAGGTTCCAAGGAGCCCACCCCACGACACCCCGTTTTCCAGCACGGGTGTATCACCACGGGCAAGAAGCCAGGCAGGGCGGTGGGGGAGAGCAGCTAAAGCAGTCGTTGGGTGCAGATGAGCCCCCAGGCTTTCATACAGACAGACACGTCATTGCCTGTGGCTGTTTTGAGACAAGATTGACAGCCTTCAAACTTATTTTGGAAGCCGCCTCGCAAACATGTGAAGAACAAACCGCAGGAGCTGCTGGGTTCATCCCTGCAACATTTGCAGCTCAGCCGCCACAAGCCAAAGGGAAAGCAGATCTGCTGTAGATGTGCAGAGAAGGGGCCAGAGATGTTTTGGCAGCTTTCTACTTCTCATCTTGTTTGCAATGTATGCTGTTTAGGTTTTGGTTTTAGTGCTGGAGCTCTCCTTCCCCTCCAAATGGGCCCTGGTTTCGTAGGGAAAACAAGAAGACTTCAGCTACCATGAGCTCACGCCAAGTCTCCAAACAAATCTGTTTGAAAGTTCCTGGTCTGGTAGTGATTAGTCCAAGGTGGGGGGGAAGAGAGAGAAAGGAGAAAAAAATCAAGATAAGAAAACCTCTCTTGCAGGAATATTGTATTGCAATTATTCAGGGTTTTATTTTATGAACTCCCTGGACTCCTGTGGTGTGTCCATCTCCAATTTATCTGCAGTAAACAATATGCCTTTCACCAAGGCAAGAAGAAATTGAAGCTTGTTTCATACTGTCGCCAATGTTTTCATTCTTGTGCATGGCCTTGAAGAGCAGCAGCAAACACCCATTCCCCAGGCATGGTGCCACAGCCAAGAGGGAATGGGCTGGAGGACACCATCTCCATTGACCCAGGACAGCCAGGGACTAAACACATTCCTGGGGGAATGTCCAGCAAGTGGGCTGGAAGGCTATGAATTAAATTGATTAGACCTTTTCCAAATTAGCCTCTACGAAATATCTTGGCTTCCTTGTTGGTGAGTCAGGTGGAAGAACACAAGGAGCACATGGGAATGTGGCCACTACAACGGCATTTAATTCATTCTGATGATGTTTTTTTGCATGAAGAGCCTCCCATGAAGAGCAGTGCAGTGAGCGGTGATTCGCAGCCTCAATTCCTGCCGTGGCAGTTAATAGTGATTTACGCTGCTGTAGGGAAGAAATCCAACCTCCAGGTTACTAGCTCCGTTGTCTCCAGGAGAGGCACGGCCATAGCTCGTTACCTGCACCTTCCTCTCTCGCCAGCACCAGAGACATGGGAATTGACTCCCAGCTGCTGTTAAAGCCATCAGAAAGGATGGTTTTAAAGAGCAGTTGAGAAGAACTCCAGCTAGTCTTTCTGGGTAGTTTTGCTGGTTTAGGAAGGGTGTTATTGCTGTGTACCTTGTCCCCAAATCACGGCATCCTCCGATGATGTCAAGGACAGGCAGCAGACTGTTTCCCTGCATGCGCAGAGAACACAAGGCTGAGCCTCTTCCACCCAAACCCAAGAGCTCAGGAGTCGAGCCACCCCTCCCACCTGTGGGCCCTCCAGGGAGAATTTGCATGGAAAAGAAGCATTTCTTTTCCTCCATCACTGCTTGCAGCAGTGGGGAGCCCATAGGATGGTCCAGAGAGGTGGGGAATACACAGGGTTAAATCAGCCCTGCTTCCAGTGAAAGTGATTGGGAAACATCCTTCTGCTCCAGTGGAGCGACTTTCCCACCACCATCACCAGTTCTTTCTTCCCAGAAAGGTGCAGGATGAGAGGGGAAGTTACAGCCAGTGGTGGGCAAACAGTGCAGATGTTTTATTATGAATATGTGCTGGTATTTCTGTAGCGAGTTTAGTCCTCCTGTGGCCATGCCTTGCAGCTTTGGTTTTGTGAATGCTCCAGGGAGCTAATTTAAAAAGCAGGTGCGTTCACCAAAAAAAAAAACCAACAAATGACCTTCTGGCTCTGTTGCTGGACCTGTTAGCTGGGAAGCAGAAGGCAGGAGCAGGAAACCTTTGAGAAAAGGCATAGACCCATCAAGTCAGGGCAAAGTCATCATTCATTGCAGCAAAGCCGGGATTTTATCTCTGGCCTTGCTTCTAGCTCTCCCCCAACACCCTCTGGAGAACTCAGTTGTCCTAGTGTTGGTGAAGGCTGCAGGCTCCCCTGCAAACTTGAGCTCTGTAATTTAGGTACAGCACACTGGAGGTTGACCTGCAGGTGCCAAAAAAAAAAAAAAAAAAAAAGTATTAATAAAACTATTGTGTCTTAGTAGAGAAACAGAAACAAGACATAAACCAGGGAGCTTGGGAGGCCGCTTGCAAAAATTTTGCAGAGCGGAGGTGTCTGCCGAAGCATTCTGAGTAATGGGAGTGATGAAGAAATTCCAGTAGCCTTCCCTGAGACAACTCGGAAGTAAATGCATAAACTAATGGGAGTTTGAGGAGGACTTTTTAATCATTTTTGCGGCCATCTGTGCACTGACAACAGCTTCTGCTGCGTGGTGTCTTTGCTGTTCTTCACACCAGAGTCACTGGGAAAAAACTCCTTTAGTGCTGATGCTGAGATGCCTCTGAAGGGGAATGAGGGTGTAAGAGGACGGCTCTGGGCAGCTAACGCATTTATTCAGGATGAATAAGCCCCTTGTCGTAAACAGAGCTCCCTAATCTCCCCCTCTCATGGTGTAACTACTCCGATGGTATCAGGTCTTTGCTATAACCGGCAATTTTTCCCCCCAATTACCCGCTGGTTACAGTCCATCTCCCTCTGAAATAACAGGCAGGTCATTAATGTCAAATTCCAAGAGGATGATAAGGGAATTTATTGCTGAGATGATCACTGAAGCCGGGGTGATGGATGAGCTCAGAAGGATTTCAGGGTATTATTTCCCAGTGTTCACTAGCCAGTTATCTCCTTCGCTCGGCACTTTGTGTCTGTAGCTTGTAGGCTGGCTCCTCTGTGGCTTTTCAGTTCACTTTTAGGGGGTTATTTCTGTACGAGGATGTGCGTGTTTCCCCAGGCTCTATTTTTGTTACAGCTCTTCTTGTTCGGGAAACAAGACAATAACAGTTAGACCCATCATAGGGATGATGCTTTTGATTGGGTCTGTTGCACTTGGCACCCTGTCAGCAGACGGGTCTGTGGTGGAAAAGGTGCACGTTTAAGGTAATTTAGTCATTGCTGAAGTGCCGTGTAGTTTGTTAAAATGAACTGCTTTGCTTTTGAAGCTGGTGAGGAGATGCAGTTTGAAGATCAGCTCCCCACCGCTGCTCAGGGCCAAGATTTGTTTGGCCTCCTTTCCTCGAAGTGAGCTTTGTGGCTTTATCAGAAGTTGTTTAATAGCAGAGATGGATCAAAAGAAAGATTCCCAGCTGCAGCCCAATAAATTTGGGGCACAGGCTGGTGGTAAAGCGGGTTGCCATCTGAAGGGCTTCTCCAGTCCACAGTACAATTCAGACTTTTTATCAATCCCAGACATCAGAAGCAGAAGAATGTACAGCCACTTCCCTTCACCCAGCCCAGTTTAGGCCAGTGGCCAGTAGCAAGAAGCAAAGCAGGACCAGAGGAATCCCTAAATTGCTATTGATGGTGAAAAGGAAAAATAATCTGGTCTCTTTTAGCAGCCCTACTAAGCCCAAAAGCCTACCAGAAAGCCCAAGCAGATCTTCACACACAGTTTTGCTCTCCAAGCCAAATTCTTCAGTGCCCTTTTCTCATTAACAAACTTCTGTTAGATCATTTCACAGGAGCAGTGTGATGTTCAAAGCAGTAACCATCATCTCGCAGCAGCTCCAGCACAGAGAGCCACTGACAGCGGCGTGTCCGTGCCGTGCAGCAATGGAAGAAAGACATAGTGAAAGACTCAGGCTCATGGTTTGTTTTTGAAAAAAACATGGTCTTTTAAAAATTTGGAGCTGTACCCTCATGGAGTCCTAAGAAGGAAGGGCAGGGGGCTGTTCCCAGGGATTAGAACCAGCTGGAAAATTTAACCCAGGCTGTTTTTCTCATTCCCAGAGATACAATCAGGGCTAACATGCCTTTTTGTTATTATAACCTGTGTGGATTTTTCTTTTTGGGCAGAGAAAGGTAATTTCCCAACGGGAAGTGCTGCCTCATTCCCTAGCTCTGACTTTGGTCAAACATGGTGCTGTTCGTGACTGGTGCTCTGCCAGGCCTTGCAGCTAGGCCAAAGCACAAGCCAGGGTTTATAGAATTGCTCAAAGTTTGTCCAATCATACAGTGGGAAGGAACAGGAGTTAGATGTGGCTTTTATTTTTAGCTATATTTTTGATGCTTTATGCTTTTTGCTTTTGCATCTGCAAGCGGGTAGGTGAGAGATAGGGCAAGCCAGATTCAATGAAAAGCCCCCCAGTTCTGTCTGAAGTCAAAATGATTCCGAAAAAGAAGTCCATCTGGAAAAATCTTCATTGCTCTATGAGTAAAAACCTTCCTATTCCAAAGGGTAAGGCAAATGCAAGCCCTTAGGATTGAGGAGGGTGGTTGAGCACCGGAACAGGTTGCCCACAGAGTTGGTGGAGGCCCCATCCCTGAAGGCATTCAAGGTCAAGTTTGATGGGCCTCTGAGCAACCTGACATAGTTAGAGATGTCCCTGCTTATTGTCAGGGGTTGAACTAGATGGTCTTTAGAGGTCCTTTCCAACCCAACACATTCTATGATTCTGTGATCTCTGGAAATCTCCCTGTGGACCAAATGTAAAGCAACGAACTGGCATCTCAGCATCGTTCCCATCAGAAACCCACCCCAGGTCTTGGGATTGCTGGAGGGAGCGACCACCATCAAGCTCTGGTGGTTTCTACCTCCCACCTAGCTACTGGGTGATTTTGGATGAGTCAGTTCATCTCTTTGTGCTCATGTATTTTCCCCCTGTAAAGTAGAGATCTTGATCTCCTATAGCTCTGCTCTACATAAAAGATGGTGGGAGGAGATCTGCTCTGCCAGGTGCAGTTGGCTTTTGCTGAAATGTGGGATACTGATGTTTAGAGATCATTAGCTCGATCCAGGTGGGCCTCATCTATAATATGTCACAGAGAAAAATGTCCAGGGTGTTCAGAAGCAAAAGCCCTTGCTAAATTTATATAGAGATGCGGTTTATACTTTATTTAAAACTGACCAGGGGGAAAACGTTTGATCTGTGTTCAGCTTTTCCCCACTTTACTCTGAAGATAGTCACATTTGGGGATCTGAAGTCTGGATCTAATATATAGCACAGTATTAATAGATGTTGGAAAGGGTTGCTACAAGCTATTACTAAGGCAAAGTAAAAGAAGTCAGATGTTTATACACAATTATACTATTGTGCAGATCGGTGGCTAGGAAAGAGCAGAGACAGTAAAAAGGAAAAGTACCTTTTTGCCTTTGGGGATGGCGTCAAGATGGACAGATAAGGAAGGAGAGGAAGGCACGAGGGACTCAGGTTTCCCTGACATCCCTCTTGCAGAGCAGTGCAGGGGAGAAACCAGTCCCAGACCTGCTGACTCCCACTCAGTGAAGGCAAAAGGGTTTTCCCTGCCCACGGTGCTTCTGCCGAGCACTGAGCTCCATGGGTGGATGTGCAGCATCAGAGCGTGAAGCCTTTCCCCTGCCCATGGTGACAGCAGTGCCAGCCCATGGCATGAGCAGCAGCCCCTGCTCGGCTCAGGCCAGCACCCAGAGGAGCTGCTCTGCCCTGTATTGGCTGCAGCACCAATAAAACCATTTCCAGAGATTTATTCTACTTCTTTCATCACCTGGTTCTCTTGCCTACTCTGCAGCCACTGGGATTTCCAGCAAATCAAAGAAGGTGGTTCATCTCCACCTTGATGCTAGCATTGGCCATACCTCTATGGCCAAATAAACATGAGCACAAATACATCACCATCCCTGGAGGTATCACCGTCCCTGGAGGTGTTAAAAAAATGTGTAGACGCGGCGTTTCAGGACATGGTTTTGTGGTCATGATAGTGTCAGCTTGATGGTTGGACTTGATGATCTTAGAGGTCTTTTCCAGTCTTTATGATTGTATAATTGTATGATTCTATGATTCTGTGATTCTATTATTCTATGGTTCTATCATTCTATGATTCTATGATTCCGTGGTTGTATGGTTCTGTGATTCTACGATTCTATGATCAGCCTCATGCTTTGGTGTGTTCCACCCAACCCCTGTAGCAGAGGTTCCCCAGGCATCTGCAGAGCTAAACCAGCCTGCAGCAGTGATGCTGGCCCCTGCCTGGTGCTGGGGCAGTGCCTCGTAGACCCAAGCCTGGTAAGACAGCCCCTGTGCCCTTCAGGATGGCAGGACTGGCATGTCACCCGGCAGACGGGGAGTCACCATGGTCCATTGCCACCCTGTGGTGCTGTCCCAGATGGAGCTCAGTCCCTGCTACAGGCATGAGCTGCAAAAAAGCAGTCCACCAGCATCCCTAGGAAAGTTCCCATCGCCAGCAGCCCGGCTGTCCACGCGGCCCATGGGAGGATAAAGGCAAAAAGGAGGGGAGAGATAAACAATTTCCTACACAGTTGTGGCTTGAGCCCATCTTACAAGAAACACATGGTCCCTGACACAATATTTAGCTCTACTGTAACATGGTCCATTTGGAGGCTGGTGGCTGTGTGGAGAGCTGTAGTAAAACATTCTTTGCTGGTAACACACACACAGACAGAAAAACCCACCCTTAGTAATAATAATTGTGGTTAACTCCATACAGGCTGGAGAGCAGGATGGCAGCAAGCTTCTTCTGGAGCAGGGATCTGCTTTGGCATCTCGGCAGCCTGAACACCCCCCAGTGTGTTGACCCCTTGGCTTTGCCCCATTAGACCTGGAGAAGAGGAGCCAGGGGCTATAGGGGCTGGAATTTTTCCTTCAGTGTGCTGTTTCTGTGCTCAGAAAACAGTCCCGGGGAGGATCGCTATGCTAAGCCAAAGAAAAAGCCTTTTTTTCTTTTTTTTATACAACTTTTTTGCTCATTAGCTCAGGAACTTACAGTTGGAGTTGTCACTAGGCTCCTCCTGCCAACATATTGCAGGGCTTTGCAGGAGTTACATCATTTGGCCCCAGAGGACCAGCTAAGTGGAAACATATTTGCATTTGCTCATGTTGCTTGGACTCCTTTTCGCTTGCTCCCCGTTTTCACAGACACAGAGCATGAGGTCAGGCGGCTCTCGACACCCACAGAGCAGGGGGCCCTGAACCAGGGCATGGACTCCCCAGGAGCTCACGTTCCATGGACACTGGGCTCCCCCTGACAACCCCAGGTCCCTCAGCTGCTCCTCACCAGACTTGTGCTCTAGACCCTTCATCTGCTTCCTTGCCCTTTACTGGACATGCTCCAGCCCCTCAGTGCCCTTCTTGGAGTGAAGGGCCCAAACCTGAGCCCAGGATTCAAGGTGTGGCCTCACCAGTGCTGAGTCATTTCCAGCATTTCCCTCCTAAACATCACCCAGGACCAGGAAAAGGGAAATATTTTTGGTGAGACTTCTGTCTCAAGGCTGCAGTTTCACACTCCAGCTTTTGCGATGTACAGAAGGTCCATAGCCCATCAGGGATGTCCCAGGCTGAAGCGAGCCACTATGTGCGAGGGGCAATTCCTCCCATCCTCAACATGCAACTCTTTCCATCCGTGTCCTGGCATTGGCTGAGAAACAGGGGAAGATGACAAAGGCAATCCCAGCTAGCGTGAGTGACGGGAGCTACAGGAAGCGAAGTATCACTGATGGCTTTCTCTGGTGCAACCAAGGAATTTGCATTTGCAGGGTTTACATCCCAGGAGAGCTCCTCTGCTAAAGCTATTCCTCGATGCAGCACCGAATTTGCATTTCCGGCCTGTTGTGGGGATTTTCCACTCTCTCAATGCCAGGACATCTCAGGGCCCCAGCGCTCGTGCAGGGCAGGTTTCCGTGGGAGCCCCAGGGCTGTCTGCCACTCCTGTACACCTCAAATGGGTGTGTTAACACCTTCACCTTGAGTGCCCTCACTTGGACAATCCCCACCCAGACTATGTGCTTGCTCCTCTCCCTTATATCAGGTCATTAAACACTGAACTTAAATGGTCCATTAATACCTGTTCATTTAAGAGAAAAATCAAATTTTACTGAAGAATAGAAAACACGACCAACACCAGCCCAGTCCTGATATAACCAAGGGCAAATAAGATCCTGCAGAAGAGAAGTTATTAATGATGTAGCCTGAAACATTTCTGACCATGATGGGACTGTGCAGCATCAATATTACCTACAATGGCTTCATTTGCTCCTCTATTAGTCTATTAACAAAATTACAAGGGTGGCTGGCTCCCAGCCATGCCTACAATAACTCTATCTTGCGTGTTGCTGGCACTTTTCTAACTGCCCTCAAGGAGAAGAGGGTGATAAAGCAAAAAAAATTAGGGTCCCTGCTGACAGACTGGAGTGGATTTAGAATTAGTTGCAGAAAGGTGCTGGTGACCCCATCGCAGAGTTTCTAGCCGGCAGTGACTCCTGCTCTGCTTGTGCCCCAACTTGCCTGGGGAAGGGGACTTGCAGAAAGCCAGAGCTGGTTCAGAGCTTCCCCACCAGTTTGCGTGTCGGCGCAATCCCAGCTGCTCCTCTCCTGGGTGCCACAAGGAGTTGCTAATAAATAAATCAATATTTATACTAACAAAGCCAAGAAGCTGTCCTTTTGGAGGCCACCCTGGAGGAAGTCCCTGCTACCCAGGTTGTTAACTTGCCACAGGAAGCCCTTTGAAAGGATGCTTTTAAGCAGCTCTCACCAACACAGGCAACCCCTCTGCCTGCATCTGCTCCACGCCGTGACATCAACACCAGACTTTCTTCTGGGCTGTGGAGTTGCCAATGATTTTTAAGTAAATTTGTGGTCGTGGTTCATTTTTCCTGTACATTGACATATTTAGTCATGAGAAAGCAATTTCGTTAGAGAATGCCCCGAACTCCTCTTGCTCCTGTGTAGGTTTGTCTCGGAGGATGTGGTGCAGGGCCGGGGGCAATGACTCACAGCTCTGTGAGCCCCATGGAAAGCAGAGGACCCCGGTGCAGTGGGGCTGGCACACAGCAGCAGGTCTGACACGTAGTCCTTGTCATGGAGAAAGCAGCCCCTCCGCCCTCCTCCTCCTCCCTGCATCCTCTCTGCCTTTGAACACATTGTGAGGAGAAGAGCTTTTGATTAAAAATGTCACGGGCTTATTTGCTCAGCCTGATATGATCAGATCCTAAAATCAGGATGTTAATTACTCCCATACGTCTGATCAAACAGCTGAAGCTCACCTAGCCAGAGGTAACCTTCTGCAGCAAGGCAGTGTGAGCTGCCGAGGGTGAACGCTGGCCCTCTGTCCCTGCACAGTAAATGCTGTCAAAGTGCTTCTCCACCCTGAATGAGATCCACTGGTGGCCCTACAAGGCTGGTGAGGTTGGTGTGACTGCTGGCATTTCAGCCTGGATTTGTTTTTGTCTCTCTATGTGATTTCCTTCATGTTTCTGTGTTTCCAGCACCAGGTATCTTCCAAGAGCAAGGAAACTGGGATGGTGGCACTGGCATTTGCACTGCGAGTGGTGTGAGGATTGGCTGAAGCTGTGACCTGGAAAGCTGGGGTTTATCACAAACAGAGCAGAGCTCTGGGTTCCCTGGTGAGCTCTTACACAGGCCTATGGGCTGACCTTGAATAGGTCACTTCCATGGCTGAGTTGGAGCAAGCAGAAGGAAACAGTTGAGAACAGGCAAAGAGAAGCCTTGCTTTGGTTTTGCTGTGGATGCTCTGCTGTCCCTGCCCTTCCTTAACAGGGCTCTCTGAAGATGTGAAATATCCATACCTTGTCCAGCAATGGAGAAAAATTACATGTAGATACCAGGGTACAGGGTATGCCTGTGCTCTCTCCCCGTGGAAGATTTCATGCTCTTGACTGAACAACACTGCTGCTTTCTGCACCCCAGGGCCACATCCTGGGCTGGATCTGACCACCCCATCTGGAGGGCACTGTTGACTATGTCCTCCTTATCTACTGGGAATTCATCCCATTACCATGAGCCTCTTGACACCCTCCATCTGAGACAGCTCTATTTTCCAGGCACTCATTTCCTCCAAGGGACAAGGGGCAGCTCTCTCCCTGCAAGACGTGAGGAGCGCCTGGTGAGCAGAAACACGGCGTTCCTGGACACATTTGTTCAGTGTCTGGCTGCGGCAGCTTATCAGCACTGAGTCAGCTGTGTGGGTGAGCCCTGCTCCGACCTCCTTGTGCCCCAGCACCTCCCCAAGGCCCTTCACCCAGTGAGGAGGGCTAAGATCAACCGGACTGTAGCTCAGGCAGAGCCTTATCAGCAAGGCATTTGGAGACGAGCTCCCAAAAGCCAGTGATCCTTCCACAAGAGAGCAAGTCCCCATCCTCCCAGCTCCCATTTGAGTGCCTGACTCCACCAGTGATGGGAGGAGAGGACCTGCAAAAGGCTGTTCCAGTGGTGGGGGTCTGGGGAGGCATGTGCTGCGTTCCCAGCTCATCGCCAGCCCAGGGAGCACCCACTGGGAATTGCAGCCAGTTTTCCCAACCCAATGCTGCAGCTCCACTCCCTTGGCCTCAACAAACCTGTGTCTGGTTAGGGTCTGTGCAGGTGCAAAGCGATGCAGAGAGGGAACGGGGCTCCCCGCACCCTGCCGCAGCCTCCAAGGGGGCAGCAGTAAGGACACATTCCCATGAACATCCCAGGGACACATCCTGCACTCTGCTGAGCCAAGACTTTTCCCCTGAAATCGAGCAGAGAGAAAGGAAGCACCTTCCTCATCACCTCTATTATCATTAGCAACATCCCGGTATCCCCCAAAGCCCCGAGGAGCAGAACTTGAGGACCCCCGGGACCCCCTCGAGCATCCCCGCCGGGTGCCCGCTGCCCGGCCGCTGCTCCGGGGCTCCCGGAGCTCGGGAAAACTCAAGCGTTAGCACCATCTAGTGATGTCGGTTGTGGTCTCTGGATGGAAGCTCTGCCCGGGCATGCCCTGAGCCAACCGGCCCCCCAGAACCCCCATGGTAGGCAGGCTGGGTGCTGATGTGCTGGGTTGGGTGCTGTGCGTGGCATTCCTGCCCCAGGGAGGGAGTAAGGGCAGTGCCAGCTCTGAAGATGCTGAGGGGACTGGAGCGTCTCCTGCAAGAAAAGATCTGGAGCTGTTCAGCCTGGAGAAGAGGAACCTGAGAGGGCATCTGATCAATGCTGATCAATAGCTAAAGGGTGGGGGGCAAGAGGATGGGGACACAGTCCTGTCAGTGGTGCCCAGCGACAGGACAAGGGGCAAAGGGCACAAACTGGAACCCAGGAGGTTCCAGCTGAACAGGAGGAAAAACTTATATACCATGAGGGTGGCAGAACCTGCCCCAGGCTGCCCAAAGAGGTTGTGGAGTCTCCTCCTCTGAGAGATTCCAAACCCACCTGGACACGATCCTGGGCCCCCTGCTCTGGGCGACCTGCTGGAGCAGGGGGGTTGGATGAGAAGATCTCCAGAGGTCCCTTACAACTCCTACCATGCTGGGATTCTGTGATTCTGTCAGAGAGAGGGAAATTAGGGAATCTCATCCCAGAGTGGCACACACTGTTAATGGCTGGCCAAGACCTTACGGGTCTTTTCCAACCTAAATGATTCTATGACCCTGCTCACTAAGCGTGCAGCAGCACTGCTCTTCCACGTCAGCCTCCAGCACAGCCCTGCCCAGGAGTTGTCCCAGGGCTTCCACCATCCTCTGCGCAGCGCAGGGGTGTCAGCTCTGCAGGATGCTGCTCCAGGTCCAGGGTGTGAAAGTCCCTACCGTGAAAGTGTGGAGGAGGCAGCTGTCAGCAGGATATGATGGCACTAGGAAAAGGTTTTGGGTAGCAGGTACATTTCTTAAAGGTCCATTTCCTAGAATCATATGAATTTATAAGAGCCTCAGCTTTTGTTTAGTAGTACTTATTTGCAACACTAGGAAAATATGAGCTAAGAAAGTGGCAGGGCTTCAGAAACTTGAAAAGCCAAGTGCAGGATGTATTGCAGACACTAAATTCTAGAGATGGATGGTAAAAGAGCAATTCCACTCTGAAAATTTTCAGGGTATCAAGGGAAAACGTGACCTGTTCCATGCTGAAAGCAGAATATTTAAAAGTCAGAGGGTTTTCCCAGAAAATCAGCCCTCCCAGGACAGGCAACTCTGAGACTGGGGCATCTCCAGGCCAGTTTTGTAGAACAGTTTTGGGTGATGAAGTGCCACCAAAAGCCTGCTCTGCTCTCTCACGAGGTGGGGGTTATTTTGTTTTCTTTTAAAGTCACAGCTTTCAAGACAAACCTCCTGGTTTCTGGTACCGGACTGGAATCAGAAATGATGAATTTTGCTAACCAAGCCTAGCTTGACAGCCTCTGAACTCCTAGCACAAAATATTCACCATTTTCTAGCTCTCTGCCCAACTCCAGCTGAAAACATCCCAAGCACCTTTTCCCAGAACAGCTGATACCCAAAGCACGACAGAGGACAGGCAGGCAATTTGTGGAGCACAGCAATAGCACGGATCACTGCGGTCGTAATAACAGCAAGCATTTGGGAAGGGATTTTCAATCTCACTCTTCAGGGTTTAGGTTGATCTGTTGTTATTAAAGACCGGGATGAGGTTTAATATGGGCAGGCACACCCGCTGCTGTGAGAATCCTCACTGCCTCCAGAGCAGCAGAATCTGGCTGCTCTAAAAGATCAGGTCTCATTCAACCCAGGATTTTCTATGTCCCTCCAAGCAAGGTTTGACCATGTCACTTAGACCTTGCTGCTGGACATCAGCCCACTTTCAGGTTGCACCTGATGCTCTCTGCATCTCACTTTAGTGCCTCTGGAGAGGCGAGGGCTTTGTCCCTGCGAACACAAGGGCAGCTGACAAGCCCCAGTGATTTCTGCTCCCCGGGGTGGTTTGGGAGCCCTGGCAGTGGTGTTTGGTGGGAATTAGCTCTGTTCACAGCTGAGTCTGTGAAGGCGAAAGGCGACGGGGCGAGGAGAGCACGGGGCTGCTGCCCACGCCTCTGAAGCCTGAGCTGCGCTTCCTGCCAGCTCAACTCCGTCTCTCCCTGTTTTTTAAGGAATACACAGCATGCTCCCAGGCTGGGCTGACAACCAGTTTCCCCTGTGTCCAGGGGCCCACTGGCCCTTTCCTAGGTGAGCTAAGCAAGCACAAATGTCCTCCCTAAGCAACGAGAGGAGACAGCTGGATTCGCATGCGCGGTTCTTGTGCAGGCTCCCTTTCAAATGAGTCATAAAAGTTCCTTGGCAGCTGCCTCTGTATATCTAATTGGGATCAGGTTAGGGGCAATGTGGATAGCTGAGGATGGAAAATATGTGTCAAATTTACTCCTCTGTCCCACTGCTGATCCGAAGGCTTGGGAACGCTCTTGCTGGAGCCCCCTACTCCACGCCAACTCCTTTCGCTCTGGTCTGAGCCGTTCAGGGGCTTGTTCTTCCCAATCCCTGCAGAAGCCTGTCCTTCTGTCCTCTCCCACATGTCCCTCTGGCATCCCCACTTGAACCCAAGGCAGAAGCTTTGCCTTGCCACGTTGACCGGGCAAGAGGCAGCCACAGTGCTGGGGGAAGGGGGGACAGCAGGCAGCAGCCGCCGATGCTCCGGGCACTCAGCATGACTCACATTGTCCAGGCCACAAAAGAGGCACGAGGACTGAGGCTTTTCCATCTCTTTTTTTTTGTCTGAGAGCAGCAGCAACTGGCAAACAATCCCATCCCACCTCAGAAGGCAGATGAGGAGCAGCAGCACCCTCCTGCCCTACTCTCTACTTAGCAGAGAGACCTAGCAGAGCTCTCACTTGTGCAAAGCGTGGCAATTAGAATCATGGAATCCGTTTGGTTGGAAGACCTTCAAGATCATCGAGTCCAACCATCAGCCCAGCACTGCCAAGCCCACCACTAAGCCATATCCCTCAGCACCACATCTACACAGCTTTTAAATTCCTCCAGGGATGGGAACTCCACCACTGCCCTGGGCAGCCTGGGCCAGAGCTTTACAACCCAGGCCTTCTCTCTGGTGCAAACCCAGCAGGGTGGCTGCACATTAGATCAGGCTGACATTAATGGCTGTGTTCTGCTCATCCTGACCCCATCTTTGGTCCGGGAGCCTCAGTGCTCGCCTCACACATCTCTTCCCTGCAGATCCACAGCAAATGGAGGAAGGGCCAGCATAAAGCTCTTGGAAAGAGATTCCCAGGAAATGGAGACACTAAGTAGTCTCTGAAAGCCTGATGGAGATGGAGCTCTTGGCAGAGACCAGAGCCATGCTTTTTAGTAGATTTATATTTAGTTGAGAGAAAGAAAAGCCCCTCTAAGGAGCCTCAGATTTCAAGGCAGAAAACAGCACCCTAGTTTGAACAGAGAGTGGAAGAAAGGAGGGAAATCCTACCAGAAACATCCTAGGAGGCTACAAATTCCCTTCCACCTCCCTTACCCTTCCCTCGTCACAGCATCTCAGCCGTCAGTCCCGTCACCAGCCAT
>JAVSBS010027724.1:0-62207 GCA_033124195.1 Coracias cyanogaster
TATCAACACCCTTCTAGCTCCCAGCACAAAAACACTGCAGCTGTGGGGAAAACCAGCTCAGCCAGACCCACTACAACAGCCAAAATTGGAAAAAAGTGACTTATCTATCTTTATGAAACAGCATGAAGCAATTCTCAAGCAGTGAAGAACTATTTATCTTTAGCTCATGGACAAAAAAATTGTTTATTTATGATAAACTAGAGTCAGATGGAGTTGGCCATATAATTGGGAAATGGGATGGTTATGACTATAATTGATCAATCAGTTGATTGATCTATAGGATATATCTTATGATATATAAATACGTTGTATGTTGTATAAATATATGTGTAGTAGATATAGGCGGTCTGTCTTACTTTTGAAGGTAAATATATATGTACCATTTGCATGTATATACAAACATACATGTTTTACTTGTGTATATGCATGCATACTCTTACATCTATTTATATGTATACACACATGTAAGTACAGTCACACGTAGGCTTGGGGAAGAGTGGCTGAAAAGCTGCCCCACAGAAAAGGACTTGAGGTATTTATTGACATCCAGCTGAATATGAGCCAGTAGTGTGCCCAGGTGGCCAAAAATGTCAAGAGCATCCTGGCTTGTATCAGAAATAGTGTGGCCAGTAAGACTAAGAAAGTGATAGTCCCTCTGTGTGTCCCCTAAAAAAGTGATCAGCACTGGTGAGGCCACATCTCAAGTACTCCATTCAGTTTTGGGCACCCAATACAAGAAAGACATCAAGGTGCTGGAGCAGGTCCAGAAAAGGACAACAAAGCTAGTGAAGGGCCTGGAGAACAAGTCTTATGAGGAGCAGCTGAGGGAACTGGTGTTATTTAGGGTGGATAAAAGGAGAATCAGGGGAGACCCCATTGCTCTCTACAACTACCTGAAAGGAGGCTATATAGAGGTGGATGTCGAACTCTTCTCCCAAGTTACAAGCGATAGGACAAGAGGAAACTGCCTGAAATTGTACCAAGGAAGGTTTAAATTGGATATCAGGAAAAAAAAATTTCAGTGAAAATGTTGTCAGCATTGGAGCAGACTGCCCAGGGAAGTGGTAGAGTCGCCATCACTGGAGATATTTAAAAGTTATATAGATGTGGTACTGAGGAACATGGTTTAGTGGTGCCCTTGGCAGTGCTAGGTTTAAGGTTGGACTTGGAGATCTTAAAGGTCTTTTGCACCTAAACAATTCTATGATTCTGTGAATTCATGGATATCACAGACTCATAGAAAAATAGACTATAATAAGTCTCTGCAGGTGTCCTAGTTCAATGTTCTGGGCAAAGAAGTTGTGTATCAAAACAAGATCAAACCTAGCAGACCTTTAGAAATCTGTAAGAACAGATTTCAGAGAAGCCTGTCTGGCTACATGTGCCAGTGGTTAACAGTTTTCATTGTGAATTTTTTTTCCTTATGGCTAATTAAAATTTCCCTTACTGCACCTTGTTCTCATCACTTCTTGTCCATCTACTGCGCACCTCTGAGAAGAGCTTGGTGCTGTCTTCTCTACAACCCATAATTAGGTATCTGAAGACTTCTTTTCTTCAGCCTAAACATACTGAACTTCCTCAGCTTCTAGACATATACCACAGCCTTTTAAACACTGCCTCACACACATCTTTTCCTATGAATTCCCAAGTTACAAACCGAAGTCAAACCTGGCTGAAACTTGATAGTTACTGACACACACTCACTGCTCCATTTGACTGAACAGCATACAATACACATACACATGAACATTTTAATCAAATTATATAAAATAAAATAAAAAGTAGCATCCAGTGCAATCTGACTCTACTGCAGAGGATAATATGAAAGGTAAAATTTAACCTGTACTAAGTATTAAGAGGAAGAATTCGATAGTGTTTGGTTGTATTCATATGACACTTATAAGATGCTACAAGGAAAATGCATTTGAAGGATATGCCAAGATTGTTATAAACTGAAAAGCCTTAGGAAGCTGTGATTTATTAACAGTAGTAACAATATTGTTGAAGATATCAACATCATTAGCAACATTCTTAACTCTGTTAAGGCTTGTCAGATAGCTGATAGAATTCTGAGACTCCAAAAAAAACAGGTCCTGGAAGAAAAAGTTGTTTGGAACAAAATATTTGTAACTTGTCCTTGATCTTTATTTTCACTTTCTTGAGAAAACCTAAGTAGATGATATGACAAGGTAGTGATCACCATGTCACATCTATAATAGGCTAACAGTAACAAAATCTGACAGTGGCCCATACAGTGATAAAACAACCATCTCTATCTTGTGTGATCACTGAGCTTGTGGAAAATTGTGTCAAAATAATAAAGTGCCTCCTAAAAAGAGGCTGCAAAATCTTTATTTAGTGCTGTTAAAACACAGAATGTAAACAATGACTCATAGGTTGCCAGTGTGGATATTTTGTTCATTAGAAAATTGACAGCAAGAATACTAACATTCTTAAAAATTGACATTAAGTCTTACAGACTTTGACACAACACAGATAAGACACCAAAAAATGACATCATCTGAGGTCACTGAGTTGCTGCCAGTTCTTCAGAATGATGTTAGCTTGTTGACAAAGTAAATTCATTGTATCACAGGATATAGCTCTGATGTCATGTTCTTAGTCTAGAGAGAGATGCGCTGTGCAAGGGTGGGTATCATTGCCTTAGAGCCATGGAAAAGACATCAGAAGCAGTAAGCCCTCTTTCACAAAAAGCTTTCTGTCAGCAGTCCAATTGCCAGGTTAAGCCAAACCCAGGACCTTGATGCAAGGAGAATTAAATTACCTAGTGCTTCTTGAGAACACCATTGATCACACTTCAGGAGAGCACCAGTTAGGTTGTCTCAGCTCCAAATTAGAGTAGAGAATCTCTGAATATTAGTTAGTGGGTGGTGTGTGATTTACAAATATTTTATTTCCCTAGTGGTTATTGTTGTCTGGTGACAGTCGTTGTACAGCTGGTGAGCGAAGAGGTGGGTAATTGCACCTTTAAGTGGTGGTCCTGATTGCTGCCTGGAGTTACTCTGCATTGCCAAGGGGACTATGTTACACAGAACCTGAAGTGGATCCATCAGGTTCCTTGGCAATCTCTAAACCATACTTTGCTAGAATTATTCAAGAAAGGGAAAATAAAAAGATAATTCAATCCAAGTCTTTGACCAATGCCTAAACTGTTACATAAGCCTTACTGCCTCTGGACTTTCAAAGTGCAATACAGCTGGAATCTGATAGAACACTATTTCCATGGATTATTCCTTTTTATTACCCTTATTTATCAAAGAAACAGAAGACATAAAATTCATACAGAGAGAGAAGGTTTTCCAACAGCCTATGCTTGGCAAAGGAATGGGAACTGTGATTCTACTCATCCCCTTTCCCCATGAATAAGAGACTAGAATCAGGACCCCGTCTAGACAAACACAGAAATAACAAATACAACAAACTGGAGGGAAAAAAAAGGCACAAAACTGGCAGTTAATTAATTTGTGTATTTCCAGCTGAAGTATCTGATGGGAGAAAATAACTAATCATTATTATTTTGTTGTTTTGCATTAGAAATATGTGCAAATACTTGATTTAGTGGTGAATTTTTTTTATTTATGTTCTACTGAAAATAAATGTTACAACTTCAAAATTAGGCAGTATTATGGAAACAGATGGGATCTGAAATGAACAACAATAAAGTTAACTTCCAGCATAGAAAGACTGCATGTTAGCTCTCTAGCTTAACTTTTCAGAATCATTAATAAGAATTACAACATTCTTAAATATGAAGTCTCAATGCATCAAAGCTTCCTATGGGCATCTTCTGTAATGCAAGCTTTATGGATTGAGCACTGGTTTGATATCTGTGTAAGAACTCTGCTGTCATTGAGCAAAAAATACAAGCAAAAAATGCAAAATTGTGCCTCTGCTGGCCTAATCACGAGTAAGGGCAGGCATAAGATTGTGTCTACTCACGAATGTTGGGATTTGTCTTTCCATTTGACAATGTTTATTGAACTAGGCTGAACCCACAGAATGAAAGGATTTGTAGGCATGACACACTGATTTGGCTTACAGGGCTAGAAGCAGACCTGTCTCACTGACTTCTCAGATTTATTTCAGTCCCCATCCTACACAGCAGGAGCTGCTGTTTAGCTTCAGTCATGCAAGCAGTTCCATTATTCAAAGGCATTGTTCAGGCCTCCGTGGGGGGCAAAAGGAATGTCTCTTAGTGGAGAAAGGTTTGCCAGGTTCTCAATCCATGCAAAGAATTGCAGGCCATATTTATCGGTTTTCTAAGCATGAAATTTGCAAAAGCATCAAATCTGAGTTTAAAGTGTCACTTTAAGTAGCTATCAGACAATGCAAATAAATTTTATCATATGCAGTCACTCCTGGACTTTTCCAAAAGTAAAAAATTGGAAGAAAGCATTATTTCCGAAGATTATACCTTTGCTGGAAAAGATGGAAATTGGGTTCTTTGGCCCTTTTCTGACAGTAATAACAACAAAAGGCTTTCAGGAATCTAGTATCATAGATACACAACTATCACCCAGGTTACAAAATACTGCTGTAACATTACATCCCATAGAATAAAAAAAAAAACAAAACGCCCAATGTATTACTGAAATTATGATAGATTAACAAAAAAGAAAAAAGAAAAAAAAAGATTAAAAAAAAAAGGAAAAGCCTAGGTCTTTAACCCTGTTATATAGGAGCTATATTTGAAAAGATAGAATAAATGCAAGAAACAGATCAAAACAAATATCTCTGAAAGAGGACAACATTGTAAAGGAAATAACACTACTAGTAAATCAGACAGATTTTTCATCTGATTCACTAAAGAATAATTTAAACCTTTAATTTATTTTCCAGTAATCTTGAAAACTAAAGGTCTATGTACTCCAGTAGTTTGTCTGAAGTATATCTCAGCTAGATCCACAATGTAAAAATGACCACAAGGCAAAATACCTATAGATAATTTCAGGACAATAAAATACTTCATGTGTATATATATATATATATGTATATATATTCATAAGGCAGGCTTCTGCTGAAAGGAAATTTCAGTAATGCTATTCTCTTCTTAGCAAAAGTGAGCCAAGTTATCTGCTGTTAGTTTCCAAAGAAGTTAACTTTCCTTGTTGCATTGTAAATTTTACATTCCTCATCGCTGAGTTAATAGAGCTGTTTCTGATTTCTGAGGCATTCTTTTAGAATTTTTTTGGTTGTTTTCTTTTCTTTAAAGTATTATTTCTTGTTCTTCTAATTATTGTTATCATAAATGAGATTAAAGTCTTTTCTTTCTATTTACTATTGGTATTACAATAATATCTGGAAGTCTCAGTTATAAACACATAAGAACATATAACATGCTTCATGCGGTAAGGTGTTTTTAAAAATTATGCCTGACCCAGAGGATATACAGTCCAAGTAATTCGATTGTGTTTAAAGTATTTTTTATATATTTGCCAGGGTATTATATTTGTCTGGGTTACACTATTGATTGAAGTACACAGTAGAACAAAATAATTTGGTTTTTTTACTTTTTCTCTAGCCCTAGAATGAGAATAGTATAATATTAACTAATTTTCCCCAGGAGAGTATAAGATAAAATCTCTACTAAATTCCTGTCTAGAGATTTAAACTTGTTAAAATGGGTATAAATTTTAGGGTTTGTGATTATTAAGAGTTAATAATCAGCTGTCAAAACAAACTGACATGAATAAAAAAAATAATAATTGTATTCTGACGCATATTGAGGTTTTCAAATTTATTTTTGTTCTGCGTCTTTATAATTTCTTCTTTTCCTCTTGTAATAGGACTGTTTAAAACCATACAGTTGAATCTCAGTATGCTATGCTTTAAGTAAGTTTTGCTGTTGCTGTTTTTATCCATTTTCTTTACCTCAAAAACAGTCATAAGCATCGATATTGACTCTTGACATTACATTCTTTGAAGTGTTTGTATTAATTTTATTTATATATTTCTGATAATTTTCATCATTTATCTCCTTGACTGGACAAAGCTTTCCTCTGATCTAATGATAAAAGCCACTGTTAAAGTCTTCTGCTGACTCCAGATGTAGTACATCTTTCTTAAAAAAGCCCAAACAAAATAGAAAAAAAAAAATCCCCGCTTGTCTCATTCTATCGCCCTGTGTATGTCTGTGTTACTGCATTTATAAAAAGAATCACATTTATACTAAGGGCACGGTACAGTGTGCTTTGTTTTGAATAGGTTATTTGTAGCATAATAATCTTGTGAATTACCAATATTGTGCAGAGCAAGGGGAAAATATGATTGTGAAGGGCATGATGATGATTCAATTGGTTTTGTGGCCATAATGCATCCTTCTGACTGGCATTTGTTTCTGCTGAAAAGCAGCATTTGTTCTCTCTTTGTATGTATTATCTACTTGTGCTGTATATTCAGAAAGCCTCTTCTGTAGCAGCTGTGTGCTTTTTCTTTCACAAGAATGGTAATTGCCAAAGTTTGGAGTGTATGAAGGACTATGGGGTGGTCTGACCAGTGTTCAGTGCTAGCTTTGAATGACCCATCTCCCACCAGGAGCCTTGAGAGGCAGTACCGAATTCTCATCTTGCACTGTATTAGTACATAAAACACTACCTCAGCATGAAGGATTTGTGTGGTCCTACCTCCCTCTATGCCTACTATGCTGCTTCTCCTTGTAGCTTATGTATGGACCACTTGGCTCACCCCAATGAGTATTTGCTTCCTTCTCCATCAAAAAATTTATGTTTTTGCAGCTAGTTTCTTCCTGTCATCCCATCTCAATTTAATAAAAATGCTTAAATATGGATGTAGTCAACACACTTGAAAGATAGAAAGGGACATCTCCAATAAGTGGCTCTGCTAACCTATGTTGAAATAGCAGTCATCCTCTGGCAATACCTCTCTCACTTCACTGACTATAGATGGATTCCGTATAAGCTCCTTACTTTAGAACGACTGTAAGTGAGCACAACGGATTCACATCCTTTGTTGCCTTATTGCAGCTCAAAAATGCAGCTTTAAAATTTTATTTGGAGCGCTTTTCTGCACCCCTGTCCTTGAGGTACTTTTTATATATTTAGGTAAATTGTTACCCGAATATCAGAATTAAAGATACTAAGTTCTATGGGCTTTACTCTTATCCACCTTCCTCTTGCCTTTGCATGGCTCTGTCCCATTTTCTCTACAGCCTCTGGATTACTCCAGTTTCCTCTTAATACTTAGCTAACTTGCTAGAAAAAAACAGAGTGTTTGAGTGGCTCGAAACTAGGTGTATTGATTTGGGAGCTGACAGGTCAAAGAGAAATGCTAATTATTCTGCTCTCTCTGTAAGCTTTTAGGTCAGTAAATAGGTCACATAATGCAGGTTTCTACATATAAGCATCCACGGGTGCTGTAGGCATCTGAGTTTCCATGACAGTCCATATGCATCACCTAGTCAGTGTGGTAACAGAGAGCAGAGAGCTGCTCAGCTGTGCTGTAGTCACATTCAAGGCTCCACAGAGAGATTATGTAATTTTTAAACTATTGTTAAAATGTAGTTAACTTCAGTATCTAGTTCACATACAAACACATCCATGTAGTTATTTACTCTTTGGTGTCAAAATCTATAGCCAGATCTATTCCTGTGATTACTTCAACTTTTGTACCATTTGAGATACTTGAGCTTAGCGTCTAACTTAACTGCTGTGGTGCGCAGAACAGTCTTGTGTAGGTTTCTTGGCTGTTCACCTAAAATGGTAGTAGGTTCTTGTGGTTATTAAGAGGGACTGGTCTCATTTTCCCTATTGCAAAAATTGGTTATCTCACTTAAAACATGGGCTCCAGACCATCAGTTCCAGTTTTCTGTGAATGCAAGGCCAGCTTTCCACTTCAAAGTCCTAATACTCCACATCACACATTCAGGACATGAGGCTTGCATTTGTACTAAGAAGTTGCACGAGGCAGAACAAAGTTGAAGTACTTGATAGCCCATATTTTGATTGTTTGCATGCTTTCTAGCATGTTTTTGACCAATTAGCTCTCATTCAGATAAAAGCTGGACACAATTTAACTATGTGTATGTGAACTAGCATGATCTACATCGGTTGTCCTCGGAAGCCTGAGAAATGCCCAGGGCACGTGTTGTTTATTAAAATGGCACAGCAAGATTGTAAGCAAGAATTCAGTTCTGAGTAAGAACATTTCATTTTCTGTGTGAGTTACGTGCTTGCACTGACATGTACTACTGTTTAACGGGTAGAAAGATGATGAATGTAAGTGGCTCACATTAATAATTTATTATAGAATAATTTAGGTTGGAAAAGACCTTTAGGATCATAAAGTCTAACTTTCATCCCAACGTGTCCTTGACCACTACAGCATGTCCCAAAGCGCCACATCTACTTGTGTTTTGAACACCTCCAGGGATAATGATCCCACCTCTTTCCTGGAAGACCTGTTCCAGTGTCTAACCACTCCTTCAGTAAATAATTTCTTCCTAACATCCAATCTAAACCTCCCCTGGTGCAACTTGAGGCCATTATATCTTGTCCTGTTGTTACTTAACTGGGAGAAGAGACCAACACCAGCCTCGCTACAGCCTCCTTTTAGGTAGTTGTAGAGAGCAATGAGGTCTCTACATTGTATACGTTGTAGTGGATTCTGAAATATCATAATCTTCTTAGTAAAATGTATATTACTTGGTAATAGATACTACAGAGCAGTAACTGAGAGGAAAAAAACAACCTTCATATTTGAAAAGGGTAAGGACACACTAAATGTATTAGGTTTTATGGTGATCACCTGAAAAGGTTGTTCTCTATTGGCAAGTACTAATTGATGTAAAGAAAAGTACTTGCCACCATATCATAAGTTTGAATTTCAAGCTGGATTGCTGGGATTGGCAGTATTTTTATGACACAGAACAAATAATTTCTGGCTAGACTTAATCTGTAACATGACATGATTCAAATCAGGTAGATGATATATGCACTTTGCATGTAAAGGAACTTACCAGAAAATTCCTTTTTATAAGTGCAATATAAAAGCAAAGAAAGGTATAGAAGCTACATAGTTGATGTGTAAGTGTGATGACAATGAAGCAACCCTAAGTAGAGGAAAGTTACTTTGAAGTCCATGTGGCTGAAGGTGTCAACAGAAAGAAAAAAAACTGGAATAGAGGCAGTGTTTTGTTATAGTGACTTCAGAAGTTGAGCGGATATGTGCCAGTCAATGGAAAGATCTCAGGGGTCCTATTGAGGGTTTTTTCTTGTATGTTTTTTTGTTTTTTTCCCTTGAAATGAGTGATTCAACACGTATTTCATATTGCTACATAGCGTTTTGTATGGTCTGATGACTGGTTATAAACTGATATGTTTTGGCGCTCATGGCACATGGCATCAGATTTGTTTTCTCTTTTTTTGTCAGTTTGTAAGCTTTAATTTGCTCCTTGTAAGAAAATGCTTAATTCCAACTCAATATTCACTATTTCCCCAGAGAGTTTGTGGATAGGGCTTTGAGGTTGTGGTTGGCCCATACCTGGAAGTGTCCAAGGCCAGACTGAGAAACCTGGTCTAGAGGAAAGTGTCCATGCCCATGGCAGGGGGGGGTTGAAACCAAGTGGTCTTTAAGGTCCCTTCCAACCCAAACCATTCTGTGATTCTCTGATTACAATACTCGAGAAGGTATTTTAACAAATAGTATATGATAGTTTCCATCATTTCTTGTTCAGCCTTTCAATTACCACATCTATGTGGACAAGCCAAGGTGAAAAATAACAGACACAGAATGACCCAGAGAACTGGGTCAGTCCTGCAGCTTCCACTAGCTATTCTTATCAACAAAAATGATTCACACAGGAACAAAACTCACTGATTATGTCTATTTAGTAGTTAAAAGCCTTTACGACTTGTACACCACTGCACAGTAAACTGAGAGGAGGAAATTGTCTTCCTGTTCTTTGCAATAGGTGAAAATATGAATGTTGAGTTTGAGCACAGTGTTATTTATGCACTAATATCAAAATTACAGCTATGTGCTGCGTTTGTCACTTCACAGTTGGAAATCAAATTATACTCCTGCTGTAATATTGGCACGTTGGTATCAGCTATAGCAGCTGCTTTGCCTTCTCTGACTTTTCTTACTGTTGCTGCTAATGAAAAAGGAGGCTGCTGTCGCTGCTCTTAACAGCACTGTTTTTCTCCTCACTTGAAAAGCAAGCAGACAGTCTGGGTCTTCTGATGGCACAAAAGGAAAGGAACATTTAATTGCTGCTGAAATGCTTGTACAAAAGGTCACCAAACAATATAAGTTCTTATTTGGTACTGAACTTTGAAGTGAAGAATTATGGATTGTACAAGGCATCCAGCAGGTAGTTGATGTACCAGATCTGCAATATATAGAAAAGAAGGAGAAAAAAGGGTAAACTTGATGGGAGTTTCCTAGCAGGCCAGGAACAATCTTGCCTGTAAAGAAGATATGTTTAAGATACGTTTAAGGAAACCATTACAACTTTAAGTCCAAGGCCTAATATAATCACAGGAGGAGCAGTGAGCAATTGAGTATGCACAGGCTGTTGGTGTTAAACCTAGAAGAGTTATGCATTGAGAACAGTACAGCTTCTCAAAGGCAGCATGAGGCATTAGCTTATAAGTCCCTAAATACTTACAAGGCTTCCAAGTCCATCGTGGCCCAAAGGAATAGCGAATATGCAGAAGGTCTGCCCTGTTAAAAAATTCCCAACTTTCTGGTGTTAAATCAATGAGTAATTAAAAACCTGGACTAGCTTCATCATGCAATCAACAAAAGATAAATCGAGATTCTTTACAAAAATGCAATTTTAAATTCATGTTGAACATAAAAAGAAATCTGCCTCTTACCTGAGGGATTTTACCTGCTTCACATTAATAAAAAATCAGCTGTCTAATCAATATCATAATATCACAAATTGTGTCTTCTGGGGTTGAAATTTTCTCTTGAAATAAAGGAAGGCTATTATTATTATTATTAATTACATTTCTTTGTCTCAGAGACTGTCTTTTGTATTGTCGTTGCTCTGATTTTGCTTATGCATTGAGAGACACAAGTCACACCAGAGGGGCATTGCATGTTTGCTATAATGCAAAGACATTTTTGGAAATAAAAGGCTTATTTCATTTCCAGAGCTAATCAATCCTACAGCCTCTCCATCTCATGTACTTTTTTCCTGCTTCTTTAAGTGTTTTCCCTTCTCAAGTATTTTGTGATATTTACTGTATCTTGGCAACATGCAGAGAATGAAAGGTAAGGTTTTAACTTGGTAAGAATAAAAGCTGAAAACATTGGCAATGTTCTGATTTACACCAAGTAAGCATTTAATACAGGAATTAGAAAAAAAATGACACAACTTCTACTCTTTAGGCCCCATCTCTACCCCAGCTCGTCAGCAGATAGGTTGATACAATTCCTGCTTTTAAACATATCAAACATGTTTAGCAGCAATAGCTTCATGCTTCCTTTGTGCTAGTGAACACAAACCAAACTTCAGGACATACCGGTACTGTTTATTGTGTACTATATTGTGCACCTTTTCCTTTGTGCTTGATAAAAAAATCTGAGAAAAAAAAGTATTAGAAAGAAGTCTCTGTTCCTTTAGCTCAGAAACCCTGCACATAGTTTAGGTTCAGTCCTTGGTGTTAAACAAAGTCCTGATCCTCAAATTTTTATGATGATGTTGGCTTCTGCCCTCTCTCATTTCACTACCCCATTTCTGGGCATTATTCAGTGTTTGTGACCTGACAAGGTCATCTGACCTGATGTATGGCATCCCATAGTATTTCATCAGTAATTATATCAGTAAACATTGTCTCCTGAGAACTCAACTTTACATATATGTATCTATATCCTGTCTATTGATTCTGGGATTTTTGTGGTTTCTGAACAGAAATCAGCAGTTATGTTTCAAAACAATTTATTTCTCTGTCAGTCAGTTAGGTGTCTGCACTTAACAAGCTTTCCCCTTAAAAAATGACTGGTAAAATAAAAATCCACTGAATTGCAGGGAAGGCTGTAATACTGCCTTATTCACTAGTGAACAAAATGCTCTTGTATTCAAATACTAAGTAACATGCCAGTAGATGGAGCTGATGAACATACAGTTTATACCCAGAATTTTGTAGGCTCAGTATGCTTTTAAAGATCTTAATCCTTTCTTATGAATGATTTGAGCTTTAGTTCTACCATTAATTTTAGTAGAATTTTTAAATCCTTATGAGGTTTATATTTGCAGCTTTTCACCCTTAGGTCCTTTGATGAGAATATGCCTTGATATGAAGCTTGACAGTTCCGTGGATTAAAAAAATTAACCACTTATATGTGAGTTATTCTCAATAAAAAATGAAACAAAAAACAACTCCAGGCATGACCAGTCTCAGACAAACACATGAAAACCAGCTGCTTTTTCCTTCTGTTAAGGTGAGTATGAAAGGAATCTTCTAGATAAAGTGTATAAAATAGGAGAAGGATGGATTTTAGCTGTGGTGAGGAAAAATGTTTTCAAATGAAATTCACATCTGTCTAAGCCTTTCCATAACATCTAAACCAAACACAGTCCTGATTATTGATAAAAGTGCCTACACTTCTATAATCCAATGAGTTAAATCTCTTCACATCTTTTCTATTATTTCTCTCTTCCTCAACTTAAATAAACAAAAGTTTCAAGCAGAAAGTGATATTAAAGTACCAGTTACTTAACAGCTTTATCAGCATCTTCTTCCCCTTACACCCAGTGGAATGACTCTAGGTGTGTATTCTAGAGAGCTTGTTGGTCTTTTTAATGCTAATTAGCTTTTGATTAGGATCTGAGAAACAAGGCAACAGGACCAGCTTTTCCCACCATTGATTGATGAACTAATTAAAGGCATCTAGATGGAATATAATGCTGGAAGTGTGCCATGTTGATTGTCCTTTGGCATTTTGCAGGAACATTTTCAGTGTGATCAATCTAACACTGTTTTACAAGATTAAGTCTTTAGGACATGGTTTATGTGGTGGAAAGGTATCTAGAATGGCAAGTACTTCTGGGGGAAACAGACTCCAATACAGTAAAGAAACAAACCTGCAGAACCCCTTACACTGACCTGACTTTCAGAATGGATGAAAACCTACAGCTCTAAGTGGTCTTAGTACTGCATTTTGGATACTCACCTAGAGAAAACAGCACCACGCATATCCTAATCCAGGATGAGAACAAAGTTTGTGCAATCTTACATGGAGCCAAAAACCTCTAGTGTTACATCCTCTACCGGTGTAGAGCAACAACATAATTCCACCAACAGTGAACCTCCTTTTCTGGTTTTCCTGCTTGTAATTAATCTATGGACATTCCACCATTCAGAAGTCTTTTTTTTTTTTTTTTCAATATGTACCTATTCTGACAAAGTAACTAATTGCCTCTAGAAAATTCGAGGAAATGCAAGAAAGTTATAAGTTGAAAAGAACGCAGGGATTATCTTTTTCAAGAGGTGATTGAGACGTAGAATAATTTATGCTAAGAGAGGCAAAACAAAAGCTACACAACCCACAACCGTTTTTTAAATTACACATGTAGTTTTTCTATTTTATAGTAAAAAGATGTATCAGCAGGTGTTAATCTTGTACAAATAACCTGCGTCTTACCACAATAGGATTGCTTTTACTGGCATGGATAAACAGTCATACCTAAGCACAATCTTATGAAATAAATGAAAGCATTGTTAAATGGTAGACAGAAACATCATGGGTTAAAATGTTGATGGAAAAGTTTCTCCTGCTACTTTTAAAAAGCCATAATGTTCTATGAAGTTGTCTAAAGAATAGTGCTTTTTCTTACTTGGTTTTGTCTGGCTATGACAGAGTCATTCTTGATATACTTACAATTTTTTTAGTATCCTCAAAGGATATTTTAAGAAACTGCAGTGTATTTATTATAACCATAAAAATAACATATTTCTTATTTATGAAAGGTGAATACATCCGACCTAACTTTAGCAGTGGGATTAGTCTCAACTAACTCTAGACATCTTCAGTGTGGGCATCTGTATCTGAGAAAGTTGCTGGAGGTGCCATGTGTAACCAGAGAAGAAAAATCAACACTGTTGGAGTTACCCATCCAGCCTGTTTTAGAAAACTGCATGAGGATGGCTTCCAGAGCCAAGGGTTAGATGCCAGTCCAACTGAAAATAAACAGTGAGGTATACAAAACAGAAAGATAATAATTTCTGTTCAGTTTCTAAATGAACAAATATTAACAAGTTTATGTCAATCAATCCCATAGCTCTAGGTGAGGGACGAACTGTACAGAAAATGCTGGGCATATTCATGAAAAACTTGATTTTAGGAAATGGGAAAGGAGATAACACATCAGTTTTTAGTGTTTTCTTTCTGATTCTGAAGAACTTTTACACACTTCAGATACTGAATAATACTTGAGTCTACCCTAAGCATATATACAACTTTTTGTTTTAATAATACTAAATTAAGGCTGGTGAAATATTGTTCTTTTTAGTTTGGTGGTCAAATTTAAAAAAATGGAGAACTGCTTAGTTTGACTTGAGCAGAAACTAAAATATTTTGGGGTTGATACTTTCAGTAAGCTGAAAATAAATTGAATGATGTTTCTTCTAAACTGGGATGCTTCATTACACATGGAGTTTATGTGGACTAATTCTTCAAGTAAAGTGTGCTATTTTGAAAAATAAAGTATAGTCTTTCAAAATGTGAAAAGTTTCAAATTAACTTTGCCTCACTTTTTTGTGCTTGATGG
The DNA here is from genome assembly GCA_033124195.1 of Coracias cyanogaster. Taxonomy (NCBI): domain Eukaryota; kingdom Metazoa; phylum Chordata; class Aves; order Coraciiformes; family Coraciidae; genus Coracias; species Coracias cyanogaster. Next base: position 14,762 of record JAVSBS010027724.1, read on the forward strand.
AAATTGCAGAGCAGAATGTTAGCAGCTCTGCTTGAATAACAGAATAACCTTTCCTAATATTACCTTTAGGGAGACTTTCTGTGCAAGCTGAAGGTAGTTCCATGGGCTTTGCTGTGTTCAGTTACTGCATAAGACTTCCATGTTCTCAAAGTGTAAATTATTTTATCATCAATTATAGGCCTAACTGGTAGCACTGGTGTAATTTGTATACTGAAAAACGGGAGGAGATTAGTTTAGAAAAGAGATCACTGAATCACAGAATGGTAGAGGTTGTAAGGGACCTCAGGGAGTAACCAGGTACAACCCCCATGCTCCAGTAGGGCCACCCAGAGCCCATCGCCCAGGACAGCTTTTATATGCCTCCAAGGAGAACAACTCCACAGCCTCTTTGGGCAGCTTGTTCTAGTGCTTGGTCATCCTCACAGGAAAAAAGCATTTCCTGATGTTCAGAGGAAACCTTCCATGTTTCAGTTTGTGCCCATTGTTAATGTGCAGGGGCACAGTGCTGGCTGATGTTCAACTCAGAGTCCACCAAGACTCTCGTGTCTTTTTCTGCTAAGCTTCTTTCCAGTTGTGGGGCCCCAACTGGTTGTACTGGCACATGGGGTTTCTCCTCCCCAGGCACAAGATTTTGAAATTCTTTCTCTAGCCTTTTGAGGTCCCTCTGGATGGCAGCATGACCCTTGAGCATCTGAGCTACTCCTCTCAGTTTTGTCTCAGCAGCTAATTTGCTGAGGGTCCACCTTACCCCACCATTAACAGTTAATGTTTAAACAATCACAATATTTAATTTTTTATAGAAGTATTTCCCATCTCTACCTGAAAATACAAAATTAGATTTTTTTTGCATCCCATTGAATAAGATTTTGTGTGTGTGTGTGTTTTGTATTTGCGGTAGTTCAAATATGGAATACTATACAAAGTTAAAAACATTTAAAAAATAACAAAACAAGCACACACCAAGAAAAACCCACCACAAAAAAAAAAGGGGGTGTGTGTGTGGGGGGGGAACCCTAGGCTGATGTTTGGATTGAGTTTACAATTCAGTCAGACAATTATTTCTTTTTCAGTCATATTTTTTGTGACCACTGGAGTTGCCTTGTTACGTTATTGAAAGTTGTCCTGGAACATTTGCTACAATCTGAAGATTTAGAGGACAGGGCTTTAAACTAGATATGAGGGGGAAAGAGGGTAATGATATCAGAATGAGAAGCAGCAGGACAACAAACTAGGGTTGGAGGGATGGTGTGACACTAAGGGCCTCCAACCTGTTACCTTGAGGCATGCTGTTGACACCTCAGCACAGGCAAGGTCCAACAGAGATGAGCCAGGGGCTCCCAAGGAAATAGGACCCAACAGGCTAGTAGCCAAGAAACACCCTGGGGGGACGAAGGGGTGTCCCTCCTAGAAGGTGTCACAGCCGGCAGCTCAACTGCAGTGCTTCTACACCAATGCATGCAGCATGGGCAACAAACAGGAGGAATTGGAAGCCACCATGTTACGGGATGACTATGGCATAGTGGGCATTACTGAGATATGGTGGGATGAATCCTATGACTGGAGTGTGCCTATTGATGACTACAAGCAGTTCAGAAGAGACAGGAGTGGAAGGAAGGGTGGAGGTGTTGCCCTCTATGTTAAGAAATGGATAGACTATGAAGAGTTATCCCTAAAGAATAGCCATGACAAGGAAGAAAGCTTATGGGTAACAATTAGGGATTGAGACAACAAAGGCAGCCTTGTGACTGGTGTCTAATACAGGCTGCCTGATCAAGGGGATCCTATCGATGAAGCCTTCTTACTCTAGCTTCAGGAGACATCACACTCACAGGCTCTCATCCTACTGGGGGATTTCAACCACTCTGGCATTTGTTGGAAAAGTAGCACAGTGAGCTGTAGGCAATCCAAGAGACTCCTGGAGTGCCTAGGTGACAACTTCTTAAAGCAAGAAATAGACATCCCTACCTGAGGGGATGTGACATTGGACCTGATGGTTACAAATGCAAGTGAACGCATCAGGGATATCAAGACTGGAGGCAGCCTGACTGCAGTGATCATGCACTAGTGCAGTTCACTGTCCTAAGGGATACAAGGCAGATGAAAAACAAACTTAAGACCCTAAATTTTAGGAAAGCAAACCTCCAGCTCTTCAAGGAGTTAGTTAGTAGAACCCCCTGGGAAACAGTCCTCAGGGACAAGGCAGCAGAGCAGAGCTGGCAGGTCTTTAAGGATACTTTTCATAGAGCACAAGAGTTCTCAGTCTCCACATGTAAGAAGTCAGGCAAGGAAGGAAAGAGACCAGCGTGGCTGAGTTGAGAACTGCTGGTCGAAATAAGAGGCAAAATGGACCTGCACAGACAGTGGAAGCAGGGACAGATATCCTGGGACAAGTACAGGAACGTTGCCTGGTTGTGTAGGGGCGAGATCAGGAAGGCCAAGGCACAGCTGGAGCTAAACTTGGCAAGGGATGCAAAGAAAAACAAAAAGGGCTTCTACAGATATGTCAACCAGAAAAGGAAGGTCAAAGAAAGCATCCCTTTGCTAATAAGTAGCAATGATGAGCTAGTAACAACAGACAAGGGGAAGGCTGAGGTCCTCTATGACTTTTTTGCCTCAGTTTTTACTGGCAATCTCTCTCCACACAGCTCTTCTGTTGATGGCCCACGAGACAAGGACCGGGGAGACAAAGTCCCTCCTACCATAAATGAGGACAAGGTTGGTGACTATCTGAGGAAACTTAACAGACACAAGTTCATGGGACCTGATGAGATGCATCCCAGAGTCCTGAGGGAATTTGCTGATGCAGTTGCCAGGCCACTCTCCATATTTGAAAAATCATGACAGTCAGATTAAGTCCCTAGTGACTGGAAGAAAGGAAATATCACACCCATTTTAAAAAAGGTAGAAAGGAAGACCCCGGGAACTAACAACCTGTCAGCCTCACCTCTGTGCCTGAGAAGGTCATAGAACAGATCCTCTTTGAACATAGGCTAAGACACATGGAGGACAGGGAGGTGATCTGAGAGAATCAGCATGTCTTTACCAGGGGCAAGCCCTACCTGACCAACCTAGTGGTTTTCTACAGTGAAGTGACTGCATCAGTGGGCAAGGGCAGAGCTATGGATGTCATCTGTCTGGATCTCTCCAAGGCCTTTGACACAGTCCCCCATAACAGCCTTCTCTCAAAGTTGGAGAAATATGGGTTCAATGGGTGGACTGTTCCGTGGATAGGAAATTGGCTGGATGATTGCATCTAGAGAATAGTGGTCAATGGCTCTATGTCCAGATGGAAAAAGGTGACAAGGGGTAATGGTTTTAAGCCGGAAAAGGGTAGATTTAGGTGAGACATTATGAAGAAATTCTTTAATATGAGAGTGGTTGAGCACTGGAACAGGTTACCCAGAAAGGTGGGCAGAGGCCCCATCCCTGGAGACATCCAAGGTCATGCTTGATAGGGCTCTGAGCAACCTGACCTAGTTGGAGATGTCCCTGCTTATTGTAGGGGGATTGGACTAGATGGCCTTTAGAGGTCCCTTCCAACCCAAAACATACTATGATTCTATGATTTTATATTATTCTTTTTGCAATAGGGTTCATTCATCATAAAATGTTCATATTGCTTTAGCTAGAAATGAGTACTGGTAGCATAGTAAAGATGAAACATTATAATGTTTCATATATTAAATTTCCTAAGTGGCCTACATATTACAATGTAGCAGCAGTAGCAACTGCTAATAGAAATGAATGATGGGTAAAATAAAAAATCTTAGTCACATGAAATCATAGATATCAACAATCTGCAAGCAAAGAGATTAGGAAGTTCACCATTTTGTGACTACAATGGAGAAAACTTTACATTTTTCATTTGTCATAACATTATGTCACCTCAATAATCATATGCTACATGCTTTTTTAATCCAAATATATATGTACACATATATGTGAAACAACCATTGCACAAAGGGTTAGGTACAAATATTAAGCATCTTTTATATTTCTTTGGTCATGCTCTTTATTTCTGTTATATATTTCCACTCAAATTGCAGTCTACTCTGTTGTCACAGTTTTCTTTTTAAATCCAAATTTAATGTTTGATATAGCACTTTAGAACATAAATGTTTCTTTAAAATTCCCCAGGATCACTAATGCTGGATATGTTTTAAAAGTAACAAGGCATTTAAATGCTCAGATATGAAGTGTTATACCTGCAGTTAAAGGTACAATTTCTTTAACTTCAGAAAGGGTCTCTTACTCAGATTGCTCTGAGTGTAAGGAAATATCCTATTTACTGTTAGTGATTAGATATATGGATTATTACAACACAGAAAAGTAATACTGTTATAATTAATAAGACAAATCTGAGATGATATTCAATACATAGACCTTTAAGTTTCCAAATACTAACTTTGATGGACATCTTAAATCAACATAGTAGACCAAGCAGTGGAGACATCAAAATCTTTCAATTTCACAAGGATTATCACAGTAATAGTCCAAGAGTGACTACATCTACTGAAAATTATCATATCGTGATATGTGTTTCGGCTCAGCAATACTCTTCTCTACAATGTAATAAAGCAGGCAGCAATGTAAATTATTTAGTCCGGTTTAAGTGTAATGAGAGAAAGGACAAACCAATGTGCAGGATGGATAAGAATGACATCAGTATGTTCTATTTTGACAGGTTGAACATTGTAAAATATTGAAAATAGAATGTATCTGAACTGTGATATGATCTCAGAAGGAAAAACGATTTTTTGCATCCTCAGAAAAGCCATTATTAGTAGATCAACAATAACCAGTGTCAGTGCAAAAAAAGAAAACCTTTATAAGATATTATTGCATTTAAAATAACTTCCTCCCTTCTTCTAATTTATTCAAATCTTTGTTCAACAAAGGTCAAGAAACTCTACTGGACTTCTGTAGAGGAATTTCTCATAAAGCGTGAGCAATCCAGCCTTGGCAGTTGAGTTTTTGCAGCTATGCCTTTGAAGCTGAGTTTTGCAGATAAGACCTGAATCTGAAGGACATTGACCAAGGCCAAAAAACAGAGAGAAGGCTAATCGCAAACAATTCCCAGACGCTTGACTGTAAACATAGGGGCTGAGCTAAGTTGCAGCCGCGAGAGCTTGAAGAATATGTGCTACCAATTAGAAATTGTTGCTAGGTAGATGATATGCACAATGTAACCAATAGTGGAATAGCTTGTACTGCATGCTATGCCAAAGAGATTATAAAAGAGCAATGCTTTACTGAATAAACGGCTTTCACTTGATCACATCGATCTTGTCGTGATTGACCTGAACCCCTGCAGACTTCAATCATCCATGTGAAAGAGTTTAAACTTATCAACCTTACCAAGTTTGATTTAGGCTTAGATTAAAAATCTGAGTTTCAACAGGGCATAGTTTATTGGAGAAGCTTTACCCATTATCCAAATGTGACTTAGAAGGTAGTGTCTTGAAACTGCTGTAACATGTTTATTTGTGAAAATTCTAAATTTTAGAGTTTTGAAACTTTTGTGGTGTACATTTGCAGTACAGGCAAAAGTGAGTACAGTTAAGAACATTACTGGAGAGAATATCATTCCTTGGAGAAGTGAAGATTCATGATCAACTCACTTTCAAAGCATGTCTGAGAGGTCCTACCTCAGAAAGCTGAAGAAATATGTTTGGAGTGATGCATTTTGAGGTAAGAGGGATAGATACTTCACTTGGATAATTTTTCCCCATATGGGAAAATCCCATATGGGACAGTGTCATACTGTGTCAAAAGATTTGTAGGGACAAAAAAAGAAGACTTGAAAAAAGAAGGAAGTTCAAGAGATTATATTAACTTTTTTGTGGTGAGTTTTTTTCCTCCAAGTGTATGGGAAAAACAGAGGTAGTGGTGAAATAGAGACTAGAAGGACATTTTGGCTGTACTTTTGGAGGCAGGAATTATTTTTGAGCAAAGATAATGTAGGACACTACCACATACAGAACAGATGCCATTTTAAGACTTTGCAAGTACAGAATGCCCAAGAGCATGATGTTGTCTGTTCTAGTTGTCCATATGAAGTCTACCTTCTGGCCTAGTATTGACATACTTGGACAGGTAATGTATACCTCACCTTCACCTGAAATACTCAGCGATAGAGTTGTCTGGCTGCTGTCAGAGACAGGATCTGGAGTCATTGCTCTGTCACATAGCAGTTACGACTTTTCTTTCAGGAGAACATCCAAAAGAAGAAAGACTCTGGCAACCTCAGCGAGAATCAGCAAGTGAAAATCAAATGTTTTAAAACATTTTTGTTTCCACAAACTTGTATTTTTCAAGTGAAATGGAAAGAAGGGAAGGAAAGGGATGGTTGGATGGAAACAGCAGAGAAGATAAATGTTTTGGCTTTTTTTAAAAAATACCTCCACTAATTCTAATGACTAAGAAATAAATTGATAAGTTTTACTGTTCTGCTATTAGTAAAGCAAACTAAAAAGTCAATTGTTTAAAAATCTACTTAAGTATAAATTGAAAGTGGATCAAGGAAAAATGTTTAAATCGTGACAATATAAAATGATCAAAAAATAAAATGGAATTTCTAAAACTATTTGAAAAATATTTACAACAAAAGGTTCAATAAAAATAGCTTCACAAGCAGATGTTTTTTCAGGAAACATAGCTTATAGACTACTTATCACTCCACTGCTGAAATTTCTGAATTTTTCATCACCCACATGAAAAATATTTCAAATGAATTTTCATAACATAGTACATTCATAGGTAAGGTTTTTACTCTATTCCTTTGTCAATGATTAAACATTACAAAATGTAATGTTATATGACTGTGGTGTCATGCATCATTTTTTAAAACTCCCATTTTGGGGTTTGCTGGAGGCAAATGGAGATCAAGATGTTTTGTTATCTTGACTCCAAAAGAATCCAAAATTGAAATAAAAGCTGAAATAGTTTGTAACATTTAATAAAATATTGTGGCATCACCTTTCTCTTCATTTGTGATTCACCAAGAATCTTTGGATCTAATGCACAGTCATAAAGTCTTGCATCCCAAACCATAAGATGATCTTTTCTGAAGTGATTAATATCTTCTGTGGAGATGGGTAATATATTAGACTGATGAAGAGCAAAACCCCTCTAATTATTCAATGGTTTTCTAAGAAAAGCAGTTACATATCATAAAAATCCTTCAACACTTGCCACTTTATAATCATTAGCTTGTATCAGGCTACAGTCATTAACAAAACAGAAATAATCTACAATTTATCAGCTTTTTATTTGAGAAACTTCTCTATACAGATTTATATCAGTCCCGGGAAAATTATGCATAAAGAAATGTGCCATATGAGTTCTTTAAAATCCATATGTGTTCGAAGAGATGGAACAAGATTCATAGAAAGGAAGTATGAATTAAAAGGAAAAAATCATTGAACACAGAAGTTGACTGTAAATAAATAAAATTTCAGAAAGATGAGAGCTATTATGATTATCAAATGATTTCTGAGGGAAGTAATTGAATTTCTAATACTATTATAATGTAAGACTGGACCAGAGGGAAAAAAAAAAAAAAATATATATATATATATACACACTCAGATTCAAGCATGAGAGACCTAAGTGATAAAAAGATCTTTTATGTTTGAGGGTTAAAATACTCAAGAATATATCAAGGACTTCGAACAATGCAGGAGAAACACAACTGGAATAAGTGCCGATGGGATCAGGGCTTGTCAGTCCGGAGGTAATCTGGGCTGGGGTTTGACAAAGACCAAATATTTCTAGGCAAAATCATCCTTTTTGTTACCCATGGTTACAGGATCTCAAGCTCTCCTAAAATATTTCCCTTCCCTACAGCTATTCTCCCCAAACTCAGGAGAACTATGCAAGATACTATTCAATGTGATGAAAGTGGGAGCTGGGAGAGCTGATCCTAAAGTATTCACATAGGGGGGCTTTCATGAAGCCTGAAGAAAGAAAGGGGTGATGTTCTGTTAAGTCAGTTTCTCTTCTACTTGGGTTAGGACTATTTGTTAATGTTTCTGTCTCCTTCTTGGTTAAAGTGAAGGGTTAAAGTTGAAAACAAATCTAATCTTGTGGTTTTCTGCTAAGAAAAGGAAAAATCATGACATATTTGTTATACACAAAAGGTATTAAATAAGATGGCAAGAGTACAACTAAACAAGTACATTGGAGAAAAAAAAAAAGACGAAAGATAGCAAGAGATGTTAGATCATTCTCCCAAAGGTTTTCTACTCCTATCAAAGTGCAAGATCAGAGAAGAAGATAGATAAAATATTAGAGGATAGAATAGAGAATTGAAGCATTAAAGTTAGAAATATCCAAAGTACTGTATGAAACCTTTTAAAATATGTATAAAGAACACTAAAATATGCTGACTGTCTGTGCTTTGCACACCACGGATCCATTTACCTGCAAGACACTAAGCTCAGGAAAGCAGAGTTTTGAATATGAGTACAAAACCTCTGGATCTTCAGATCTGGTGGGCTTTGTCAGAGAAAAGCTGACTGGGGTACAGAGGTCTGTTCTTAAAGTACAGCTATGCTTGGAGAAGTGACTATCTGAAGTACTTATGAGTTCCTATCTCTGCAGTTAAAGAATGCTTCACAATGGCTAATATTTCTAGTATCAGAACATCTTGGAGAACTATTGAAATATTGTTTTGTATATATATCTCTTACAGACAGAGAACATAAAGGTAAATTACTAGGTTGTTTGAGGAAAAAGATGTATTTACCACACTAAGAAAATTTTATTTTGGGACTCAGCATACTATTTATAGATCTCTGAAATTTTATCAAATTCCTATGACGAGCAGACCTACGGCCCCTTGCCTGTTTATAGCAGTATAAATGTTGGTTGCCTAAAATTAGTTACTCTAAGCTTGTCTTACAGTGCATAGAGAGAGCAGTCTTTTAAAAAAGGCACTACGTATCATGCTTAGGCATGTAACTGGCACAAGTGGGATGAATCAGCCTCTAATTTAATCTATAAAAGGAACCTAAAATATCTACTATTTTAATGGCTAAATATTGTATATGTAATAAATTATTCAGGTGCCTGAGCACAGGTATCTAGTGCCATTTTAAATGCTTGAGGACATCCAAGACCTCTTGCAGATACATATGTGGGACATACAGTGCCCTTTGGAGCCAACAGCCAAAGTTCACCAATGCTACGCTAACGAAGGTACCATTCTCAGCTAGATGGCGGCTGAGCTCACATCAAGGCAGAGGTAGGGCTGGGTCAGGACAATCCTCTGCTCTTCCTGGTTACACTGGGCTGCAGCCCCAGTCAGGTTCACAAGACTGTGAACTCCTAATTATTTATAGGTCCCGTGAAAGAGAAACAAGAGGGAGATGGGCTCCAAAAGAGCTAATGCTTTAAATCATGTAATAGATTTGGTACTGGGGAGTAGAATTCGAGATCACTCCTGGCCATTTGTTCAGGCACCCCAGCCTTGGCTCTGGAAGTGACTGCCTGAACTACCTACACTCCCATATGCCTGTGCAACTCCAATATCTCCTGTGGTTCCTAAACTACAAGACCCCTCACTCTTTAATATAGGTCAGAATAGCTGTTGAACAGAAGGATTTGGTATTGAGGCTCTGTAGGCGTGTATTCCACTTTTTTCAGGAATACATAAAAAGCTGGAGAGTGTGGCTCACACACCAAATGCCCGCTTTGAGTCTGCATTCTAATAAGAGTTCATGAATTATGTAGGCAACACAATGAGAACATTTGAAATGGTGTTTGCATCTGCTATAAGACTTAAAATTTAATGGATTTTTAAGTAATTAGCATGAGCTATTTACCACACTGAGTTATAATGTAGGAGTAGCTGAATATAAAAATAAATATGATAATAATATGCATAAAATGCTCATTTCTTGGAGCATTATATTTTATTTTTAAAAGGTAGGGTTTAAGCAGACTATCCAAATTGACAGGGAGAGTATAAAATAATATCTTTCTTCTTTTCTTTTTTTTTTTTATTCAAAAAAAGAAATCTTTTGTCATTTACAAGATGACAGACTAGTTTTGTGATAGCTTTGGTGTGCCATAAGGCAGAACATCCATAATCTAGCATGTCACAGCCATTTTTAATACATATCGTATATGCTCAGCTAATCTTGAAATCTCAATGAATGATCCATTCTCTGTATTTTCTTACAGAAAGCCCACAGTTCTGCAATTAAGGAAGAAGAGTGGTAGTCAAAATTGTCTGGTGTTGTGTCTCACGCTGCCCTCAGCTAGCTTAAGGGACACTTTATCTGAATGGAGAAAGGCATAGCAAAAAACCCATCAACAATAAAGACAGATCATTTTAAATCAAAAATAATGTGTAAATAGCTTCTTAACTATGAAGATGATAAATTATTAGGCTGAACTGGAGGACTGTTAAGTTCTTCTTGTCTTGTAATAATTGGTTGCTCAAAAATGTCTGTTTCTTATGACAGAATGTGACAGGAACATGTTAGGACAGGCAGTGATGTCTATATAATAAATGACTAAAAATGCAATGAATGTACCCAATGTAAATGGAGATTCTGCTTCTCTATCACCTTCTAAGGATGGGCACTTATCAGAGCAATGACTTGTAAGGCAATAGCAGGGAAATACATCTTGAAAGTGATAGGCCTGGATTCTAGTTTGACTCTACACCCATCAGGTTAAGGTAAGTGAATTGTCACTGACAAAGAATAAGAATAAAGGGTATCATATTTGGCAGTAATCTAGCATATGGGGATCTAGACATTTTCCTGTGAAAAGAATAGGAATAGAATAGGAAATTTATTTATGAACAATAGAAAAGTAAATCAAGTCACCAGAATTCCTCACTGTCCTATACCCACTGTTACTTTTTTCCTCTGAAGAGATGACTTTCATATCTATAGCTGGATTTTGATCCAGTTTCCTGAGGAAAAACTATAAGCTGTCATGCAGAGTGCATTGTGATCTGCTCTTAGAGCACCTGACTGCAAAATGAACAGTACAAGTGAAAACTCACTCCAAAGCAAACACACTAACCTATTCCACAAGACCATGCACCACCATGTTGTAAAAAGAAAAACATATTATCTAATTAGAGTTAGTCAAAATACAAAGATGACCAAGTCTGGACATGTCTAGCAAGTTATGTGATGGATCTTCAACTAAGTATGTTGCTAAGTTGTCACAGGTTTCTACAAAGCTTTCAGAAGGATTAAGGGAACTTCCTTAATTACTGACGTGGATAAAGATAAGTTTTCTGAAAAAGTGTCTGGGTCTGGGATACATTCTTTATTTATAGAACACTTGTGTAATCTGTATCCAGCCCAAAGTAATAATGAAATGATTTATTTATTCAAACAATTTTGACTCCAAATGTATCAATATAATAATAATAAAAATAATTTAAAATGTGCACAGAGGTTTTCAAATAAGCTTTTGATGTGAGTTCCAATCTTCATCCTTAAAAAGATTATATGGTAAAACTTGTCCTGATGGCATTTGGAGCAGGGTTGGAGCAATTCCAAAAGCTTTAGAAAAATTACTCCCATCATATCTTAAGCTAAATTCTGCTCCTGTTTGTATCCAGTGCTCTACATGTTCCAATCAAAGTCATTTAAGCACGTGTTTCAAGACAGTCTGGCAAGTAGATTTTCAATTTTGCAAGGTTTATCACTTAAAATGTTTTCTTTTTTTCCTTGGGCCAGCAAGAACAAATAATACAATGGAATGGAAACATATACACTGACCTCAGAGGGCTAAGTGCTTTGCACCCTTCCACAAAGACCTTCTCTGAGTGACACCAACAGTGACACCGATGGGATCCAGGAGGAACTATTTCCAGCTTCCTTTCCTGAGCATAAAGGTGGAGCTGCTCTGTTATAATACCTTTCAGGAGAGAATAAAATACATCCATGATGTATTTGTGAGGATGTCACAGGATCCTTAAGATGAGCATATATCTTCAGTATTTCCTCAAGTGCCAAAGAAAGCTTTAGTAACTTTAGATTCCATAGATACATAAATAATAGTTCTGAAAATAATACACAAAGAATTTGCTTACCAAGGTCTAATACCTTGGTCTAACTAGTAAGTAAATGTAAGGCATAGTAAATAAGGATTTCTATGCCAGGTTTTGTTTTCTATAGTATTGTATTTTGAACAGGATTATGCTTTAAATGTACATGCCTCTTTAGGAAGGCAGGAATATCCCTAATTGCCTGTGTAGCAAACTTGGTTTTGGATATTCAAGAGTCAGGTCAACTGGGAGGTCTGAAATGGCTTTCAGAATGGTTCTATGATTTTAGCACCATTTCATTTATCAGCAACTAATTTTGTCTCTCATGCTGAAATGTGAGTGCTGGAGAAAAAAAAGATAATCAATAATAATCATCGTAATCTTTAAGATTTTGGAGATAATCTTATCATCACACGAAAGCAAAAAGGAAATGCATGATTAAGGGAAAAACATCAGACATTACATTGTCTCTAGCACAGCATCGTTTTGCCCCAGGTGAGCAGCAAACAACCCAAGAAGTGTGTTCTGCAGAATGCTGCAACTCCGGCAAGGGTAAGTACAGGTTTTACATGCCTGCCCAGGCGCTTACAGTGTTTCCAGCCAGAACCAACTAATTTGGATTCTTTCAGACTATGTCTGTAAGAGCAAATGAAACAAGCCGGAGACAACACTGGAATGTTCCATTTTGACTAGGATCACATAAATCCTGCTGGTTGTCTGCATCTGAGGGCTATAAGATGTTGGAGGGAAGGGTAGGGCAGAGAGCATGGAAGCTGGGAGAATGATCCTTCCTGTGCTTTATAACACATCCTCGTTCACGCAATCTGTTCCCTTCTATAGAGGGATTTAATCAATGGGCACACATTATTTTTCTTCTTTATGAAACCATCTTCTCCGAGATCAGGCGGCTCACAACCAAATAATATTTTAGTTCAAATCAACCTCTCTTTTTCTCCTGCTTCCTCTTTCCCATCACAAGAAGCTACAGAGCAGAGTTCAACACTTTCTGTTTGTAAATGAAATTGCATCATCTGCCTTGTCACTTTGACTAGGGTTCTTGCCTAATTTTTTTGTTTTGGTTGTTACCATAGTAGCAGAGTGGTGACTTTTTTACCCAGAAGAAAAAGACAAAGAGACACAGTAGAGTAAAAGTAGTTCCCAAGCTGACGATTTGATTGATCTACTCTGTGCTGGAATTAATTCTTCCATTTATTAATGTTTTCTGTTGAACTGAAACTCTGAGACCTGATGATCTTAAATTGATTCAGATTGAATGCAAGACATGATTAAAATTGTGACGAGGACTCCAACAGAAAGAAAGTAGCAGCTGAACTATTACTTGACAGGTCTATACATATCAGATGATAAATATAGGAAAACTATTCTGGGAATACTCTGAGGACTGTATTTTTTCCACCTTCACATTGTACATCAAAGAAACAGCACTATGAGGAAGAATATGATCCAATACACAAGATTTTCTTTAAAAGCCTTGGGCTGTGGCAGCCCCATCCCATTCAGCCTGAAAAAAATATTCATCAGATAAATCCTTCTCCATTATGGTCCAAGAGGTTGGAATACCATTAAACGCCAGAACTCTACTCTCAGTATAGTCTTCCTCATTTGTTATTTTGAACCTGTCCCACCTCTTTTTTGTAACACTTCTCTAATAGTCTCAAACGTAATTTCAGGCATTCAAACAAGTATTAAACTAATACTGTAGGGAACCTACTTGGTTTATCTCTTCTCTTTCTACCTGTTGATCAGTACCAAGGTCAGCTCTACCAATAGCTGCTCACATTTAGCTACTTGCTAGATTTCAAAGAAACAGTCCTTGGCTACATCTTCAGCTTGGGAAAAGTGCTTAATGAACAAAGCCACTTTGTTGTCCTCCTTTATATCCAATCTTAAAGCTTTCCTTTGCCATATTGGCTGCAGACTGCGATCTCTGGGGCATAGCAGGTAATTTGCTTCAGTGATTAATACAGGCTTCCTTGACTTGATTTTTTATTAGCAGTTTTGGAAGCCCCTATTTCCTGAAATCTTACTTAAAGTGTAAGTGATCATTTAGATTTCCTTCGTACACAAGCAGTTTTTGCTGCTGTCAAAGAAGATCACTGGTTTAGGACTCTGGCTTTGGCATTCACAGGTATGTTGTATAAGTAACTGTGTTTCTAAGCCTTTGACCAGGTTCAATATGCTTAGAAGAAGCCTAAGGGGGACTTCCAGACTTGTTAACTTGCTAGTTTGTTAACTTTATCCCAAAGTGAAGCAAATGTTACAAATCAAACATCAATTCTAACGAATGAGTGTTAATATCTGTGCCTGATTCCAAAGACTAGAAACTCTTATGGTGACAATTGCATGGTTCAATTTAGTATGGTTCAATTCACACTTATGAGGTAAGGGGCAAATGTACTGTGTTAACCTCATTACCTAACAGCCAAAAATTCCAGAGCCTTCCTATACATCTGATTCTCAGGATGGTCACCATAATAGTCAATCAATAGTAATGACATTGGTCTTTTAAGGGAGGTAAGCCCCATTTAAGCCATTTGAAGGTTTCTCATTAAACTTAATGGGTTTAATTACGGGAATACATAGTTACTTTCACAAGTTAAAGAAAAAGACGTTTCCTTGAATTGCTTATAACGCATATATTTTTAGAGACACCTTTTCTGAGATAAGAGTGCAGATTTGCTTAAGTGGGTTCCTTTCTGTGAAACCCTGGATTTTCATTATACTATTTACTCTAAGAGCATACCTTGGTAAGGGAAAGAATGATATGAAGATTCAATACCACTTGCAGTAAGATTAAATAAAACAGCTCCTCTGAAAGAAAGATAACCTACATTGCAAGAGCAGAAGGGGGTCAAACAATAAAATATCCATTGTCTCCTGTCAAAGTAAATCATGCTAACAGGTTGCTATGCGACTGGTGTTATGAGATACTTGATAGCAATATTTTTAAGATGGGAAATCTGTATTATCTAACAACAAAGGCAGCACGGTGAGAAATGTTTATCTCAGATTATGAACATGCATCCAGGAGCAGGCAAGTGACATGTATTGCCTAGCATGTGGCTTTAATTTCCTGGGATCAAAATTAGGTCTGTTTTTTTCTCCTCAAAGTCTCTGATAAAAACACTGCTTGATAATGTTGTCTGCTTTGATCCATACATTTGGGAAAGACTTTTGACTAGTTTCTACAGGCCTCATGGTAACACAAAGATGGTCGACCTGGCCTCCTCCTGGAGCTGAGCTGCCAACTGAGCAACACTGATAAAACAACTGCAGCCCTGTCAGTTTAGTCTAGTTTGCCATGAAGTCAGTACTGAGTCATTAACAATTCCTTGTCTCTTCTACCTAATCTCTCAGTGATAGGTAATTTCTGAAGATGTGAACTAATCAGGCCCCATAGCCTCAATTACAGAGTGACCAACTTCATCCCTGATACATGAAGCACATCTGAATAAGGGAAGAGAAAAATATTACCTCGTTTCCTCTTCATTCACTAGCAATTTTGCCTTGTAAAACCAAGCTCAGGAGGCAAAATACCTTTTAGTGTATGTGGTGCTGAAAATACAGGAATAGAGATAGGACAGGATTTATTACTTTCTGGATTAGATTCAGTACCCTTGTATGCTGTTTCTGGGTAACTACAATGTTTATGTCCGAAAATTTGCAAGGGACCAAGGGTAGTATTTTCTTGCTAGGGACCGTTTGAGATATACTTCCAACTCTATACAAACCTCATAGTCACCTATCCCAACAAGCTGTTTTAGTCATTGATTGTCTTTCTGTTTTTATCTACAACCTAAGAACATCTGGAAAAGAAGATGGTGTGTAGGGAGGAAGAAATGACACACAGGGAATAGATCTGATTAAATAAGCTGAACCACAATGTCAGCTTTAGACCTGGAACGTTTCATTATCTTGATAGCTATTTTTGGCAATTTATGAGTATACTGATAGTAAACAGGCAGTGAGCTTGCATGTGCAGTCAGATTTGTAATTGCAAAATTATGCTCTTGAGATTTTGCTCCCTGATTTTTTTTTTTTCCACACTTTCCACATTTTCACAATACATCATATTTTTCGTTGTGTTTCTACAACTTCGCAGAAACTTCTGAGATCTCCATTCTCCCACTCCACGCCTCTTGGAATCCGCATGTCTTAGCAGAACCAGAGTTTGCATTGCCAATAGAGCAGACATGGAAATGAAACACTTTTGATTTCTCTCACCCAGAATTTTTTAGCTAGAGTCCATCTGCTCACCAGTGCCTATTTAGGAATGCACAACACCTTTTTCTTCTTCCATAGCAGCCAAACTGAACAAGAGTGGGTGGAAATATTAAAATGACACTTTTGAACCGAACTGTAACTTTTTATTAAATGAGCAGGAGAAGGAAAAAAAAAAAGTGACATGTCTCCTTTATAGATTCTGAGCTGGAGCTGAAAAGGCAAAATCTATCTGTTAAAATAATCATGGCTAAATTTTCAGTAGTGAGCAGAATTTTGCCTCTGCCATCTCTGACGTCAAAAAGTAGCCCTTTGAGTAAATAGCTCATATTGACCTGTAGTCCACTGTTTGAAAAAAAGGATAATTTAATAGCAAAAAGTAATTTTCACATGGATTGCAAAATTCTGCTTAAAGATGGAGGGCATGATTCTGCTGAATGATAGAAAGGTGGAAAGGCTAGAAAGTTTTTTTTAAAACTTGGTTTTCAAATTATCCTCTGAAAAGTATTGCATGTGATGTTTTACCTACAGAAAAAAAGTGAATACAAAATTTGACACTGATTTTGAACGGGGATTTAGAGGCAATAGTCAATGGGCTTGAATTTCAAATGTAAACAGCTTGAACAAGTAAGATATTACTTCCTATCAATTTTTTTTTTTCACCAATCTATTGTAGCACAATATTTCAAGCACTTCCCCACATGCTATAGTGAACATTTTACTCCTCTTATCTAGAATAATGTAACTGACATTACATGAAACTGCAAGGCACATTCATTTGCTGTTGCTTTCCCTTCAAATTACAACAGCTGCTGTCATACTTTGCTGGTTTTAAAGGTGTACATATATTGTGTACTCCTACTGCTGCCATGCCTGTACTTCTCAGAAGAGATGGAAAACCGTAAGCCCTGAGCATGTGCAGTCATGAAGAATCTTATAGAATGAGATGCTTACATCCTTCAGCTGCCACTGCAAATGACACAATAAAGCTCTTACTGCTGTAAATATTTTCTAAGGTAAGATGAGGGGAAAAAAATTTACTCGTGATCTGAAAATGGGACTCTTCCTGTTATCATGAGCTACACATCTGAAGATCTATGCAAAAATTCCCAAATCACCAATTATTTTGATGGTGGCTTTTAAAGTTCAACACTGATAGAAAAAAGACCTAGATAAACATATGGAGCATACAAAACAACTATTAATACCAATAGTAGCCTTAGGTACATACCACCACTTCAGATGCAACTGATTATTTAGTTGGCTACCTTTGCAATTCATCTTTAAAATTACATCTGATAAATCTATGTAGCTTGTCTGTAGGCATCATAGCATCATGCCTGAGATTGGAAAAAAAACAAAATAAACAAAAAAACAAAAAACTGCATCCAGGGATTCCTTTCATGAAAAATTTTCTTCCAACACCTCTTCATATAGAGATATATGTTACATAAGGAGCCTACATCTGGAATTTGAATTTAAAAATACCTAGAAAAGGGCCTCATTTTAAAGAACAATGCAGAGATATATTAGTAAAGATAATTAATCTCAACATCCAAGTGTTTGCTTTGGATATAGAGAATTGTGGGATTAGGTATTTGTGCATAGCTAGGAAGTTCCATTTGTGTAATTGATGTCCATGCCTGAAGTAGTCATCCTAATCTGCCCTGATAGATGGAGTAGGTATTCAACAGTGGAGGGACAGGTCACCCTGTAATGATTCTGGGTATGCTCTTTCACCTCCACAGGCTGCAAAAGGAGGCTAGCTTGACTAGTTCAGCTGATGATATCTGCAGCTGTAGGTGGCAAAATTATGGAGGTCAACTATATCCACAATGGTCAGAGTTTCCATACACATAAAATGGCCCTATTTAGCAATTTGTCCAGAAGCATAACTTTTCTTTGAAAGGTGAACAGCAATTAGGTCTAACTAGCACATGCCAAAATTTCCTCTCATTGTTTAATAGCTATAGTTTTCAGCTGTCTGTCCACTGACTCACCAGGTATATATGCAGTATATTCCTACGACCATGTAAAATCTCCTTTTTTCTCTGCCCAGAGTTCAATCTTATACCAAAAAAGACCCCAAAATTGGATAGATTTCCTGTTTTTTCCAGTGTACTTCAGATAGTGACCTCAAAACACCCTGAAAAAGCCAAATGCATTCCTTACTGAACACACAAGCCTTGCTGTATCTGCATTATGTAAAATGACAGTAGAATTGTTTGTTCTGAACTACTCTTTCATTCTACTGTAACCATTCTTTTTATGTGCTCTTCTGCAACAAATGCCAGGTGACAACACACTGACATGCTTAACATTAATGACTAACTGATAAACAATGGAAATCAAATGATCTGCAGTCTTTGATTTTACTTATGGCAACCCTTTGAATAGGATATTTTGCATAAGTTACTCCTTCTGAAAGTGTTAGCTTGCCGTTCTTCTGGCAGGCAGGGCATAGTCCAAGTAATCCACATACCTCTTAGGCATATGATTCAATGAGTGGCTAGTTTGTTTTTTTTTTTTTCTCTATATCTATGATACATTATTACAGTGACATTATTGAAAGGCTTGAAAAAAAGCCTTTAACACTTAATGTAGGTATCACAGTTGACCGTTAATGTAGGTAGCACTGAGACACAAAACCACCATAGCGTGTCAGGTTAGACACGCAAGTGTATTGCTTTGGGTTTTAGTGATAAAGATTTCTGTACAAAGAAAGTTTCTGACTTTGTGACTTGCAGATGTTGCACCTCAAATTATATCCTTGAATCATGAGCTTACTGGTGGACTACACTAACTGGAAAATCTGTCTAAATTTTCCTCTGTAGGAGGTTTTTCAAACCCTACATCTCAGAGCCATGGAGTGACAGGCCTTTACAAATCTACACTACTGAGCAGAAATTCCTGTTGCCTTGGAAATACAGGGAAACTGTTGAAGCTGAAAATATGTCTGATGGTATCAGAGAAAGGGTTGGTGTCTGTTAAAGAACTGGGAGTAATAAGTTTATATAACCCATATGTTCATTTACAGGTGAGGTATGTCAAGATGATGATTATTTCTGCTAGCTCCATTTTCTGGAAAAGAATGTTAATCCTGCAAAGTTATGAGACTTAAAGTGAATCTCCAAAGTACATACAAGTCACTGGGTACACAAATTAAGACTGTACATGGGAAAGTTATCCTCTGAAACATTCAATCAACATATATATTAATAAATTTTGAAAGCAGCATAGGTCAATTTAAATATCAGTATTTAGCAAATGATTCAAGGATTCCTGAGCTTTGCTTATATATCACTAATAGTAACAGTGGTTGTACAGGTTACTCATAATGAGGACAACTTCAGGTACCAACAGCAGTATGAACAGGAGGAACAAATGGTACCTCCTCAGGTGCTGGTTCTTTACTTTCAAGTGCCCAGGAGAGGTGTATCAATCCCCTCTCTGACTGAGGGTTTCAGCAACTGAGATATTCACTTTACCTCTTTGCTCTTGTTTCTGTGATTGATACCTCCTCACTGACCAACACCACCCCACCTATCCCCATTCTATAAGTGCTAGCTCTGAAGCAAATGCATGTATGCTGTCAGGAGCTGGGCTTATCTATTCTGTGGAAGTAGTTATCATGCTCCAGTTCCAGAACTCATTTCTGCTGAGTTCTGTCAAACCAGTCTATTTGGGTACAATCACCTTGAGACCTATTTGAAGGTGGTTGTAACACGGCATTTGATAAAGGGCTTCTCCTGGCTTCTATTAAGCCCATTTCTTGTGGGACACAGAGGCTTGTACAGGCAGAGGGTCCATTATCTGATTTACCATCATTTGAGCTCAGTGTTATCTTCTGCTATGGAGTTTCAGATAAAGGCTTGTGTTTGACCCTTCCAGAAAATAAACAGAGTAGCTTGTGTGAGAAAACAAAACCTCAGCTACCTAGATGTATGTTTAGGGGCTTAATAGTCTATATATGTTTAACAAAAGAATGTAAGAACATAATATGGGGTGTATGGTTTCTCTAGGTGGCAAAGGCCAAGATGCATGAAGACATATATTTAAGTACTTTGCATTTGAAACTCTCAGGAGAGTTACATGGGACAAGACACAGACAAGCTCAAACATCTCTATTGTCTCCTATCTGGTACTTTGAGTTCTACATATTGTTTCTGACAGGTTCTTCATCTTGATAGTAGGGGAACCAAGCAAATTACATATACTGTCGCACACCTTCACAAATCCATTTAGATGCAGCCAGTGATATTTCAGCATTTACATCACTCCTTGATTTCTTACCTACCATTTTGGATGCGATTAAACTTACTTAGTTTAGATATCTAAAATCTAGGAGTCTAAATTTGAGCCAGTCACCCTAGACTATCTCTGTAATTACTCGGGAAAAAGTAGATCCAACGCACAAGCCATCTGATCCTAGGAAATATAGCTAAAACAGGTAAGATTAACTATCCTCTGGAGGATCCTATTTCTCTACATCAACTATAAAAAAGTCTGAGAATTACCTGTTAAAATTCATTTTCTATTTGTATGTCTGAAATTAATTGTGATGAATCCCACTTTATGCCTCCTAATCCAGCCCTGACACCTCAGTCCTTTACTGGCAGTACAGAGGTTTTAGCAGCTGTTGTGTCAGAAAATACGTCTTAAATTTTAAGGACCACCAGACTCTTCAGACCCCTACCTCACCTCCAAGTTCCTTGCTGTCATTCTCCTACTGTAATTTTTAGTGGTGCAAATTCCACACCCTCAAGATTCAGAGGCCAGAAACAACAAATGAAGATAGGATGGTTTTGAAATAGCTTTGCTTTACTAGATCAAATAACTTAGTGGCTAGTCTTTACAGTGTCTATAGGATAGAAAACTTATTTTTGTTTCCTTATTTGAAGAAATGCTTGAATTGGAAGATATTGCTATTCTGTGGCAGGTGACAGTATAATTTTAAAGACTTTTCTATTTAGTAAAAAAAAAAAAATCTCATTAAACAGGTATTCTCTTTCCTAGGTTAGTGTTTTACTCAAACTAATTGATTTCAGATGAAAAATGGCTGCCATTTCTTACTGCCTAGATTCAGGGAGCACGCAC
Source organism: Coracias cyanogaster (assembly GCA_033124195.1). Classification (NCBI taxonomy): domain Eukaryota; kingdom Metazoa; phylum Chordata; class Aves; order Coraciiformes; family Coraciidae; genus Coracias; species Coracias cyanogaster. The sequence goes on from JAVSBS010027724.1 coordinate 36,123, forward strand.
AGCTAATGTATTTTCAAACTGTTTTAGTAGTTAGATATCTACAAAAAGTAGGTAAAGTTTCACTTAAGCTGCAGAAATAAAAATACTGTTAGAAAATTCAGTTAGATCAAAATAAGACAAAACAGTTTGGCAAAACAAAATATTAATTAAAAAACCTATTTCAGTTCATTTCAGATGATCTTGTCCAATTTTCCTATTGTCTTTTATAATGTAGGTGTTTCTTCAACAAAAATGACATTTTAAGAAGAAAAAATTTACAAAATTTCATTAGAAATGCCAAAATGAAATGTTACGACATTTCAAGAATGAAGAATTTCATTGAAAAGAGATGCGAGTAAAATATTTTAACTTTTAAAAATATATCTTTTTTATTTTGCCGATACTTTATTCACTTGAGTTGATTGTCCTTTATACAGATGTCCTGATTTCAGCTGGAATAAATTGTTTTTCTTTTCCTAGTAGCTGGTACAGTATTGTGGTTTAGATTTAAGATGCGAATAACATTGATAGCACGTTGATGTTTTTAGTTGTTGGTAAACAGTGTTTATATTAAGTCAAGGACTTTTCAGCTTCTCATACTGCCCTGCTAGGGGAGCCCAGGAGCACACAAGAAGCTGGCAGTGGACACAGCCAGGACAGCTGACGCAAAGGAGCTAAAGGTGTATTCCATACCATATAATGTCATGCCCAGCATATAAACAGGGGGAAGTTGACTGGGCAACAGGGTTGCTCTAGGATTGAATGAACATTGGTCAGTGAACAACTGTGTTGTGCATAACTTGTTTTATATAGGTTTTTTGTTGTTATTATTAATTTTCCCTTCCTTTTCTGTCCTCTTAACTTGCCTTTATCTCAACCCACAAGTTTTACTTTTTTTTTTTTTTTATTACCCCCTCTAACCCACTCAGAGGTGGGAGGACTAAGGGCATGGTTATGTGGTGCTTAATTGCCACCTGGGGTTAAACCATAACAGCAGAGAATTTACTATTCATGGAAAAAAGCGTCACTTAATTCTATAAGAATACCTCCTAGGGAATAGATGTAGGCCCTATCTGGTTTTTTACTAGTTTTCTCCTTGCTAGCCCTGGTGTTTTCCCACTTATCCCTGCTTCCTGCAAATCCCTGTCTTATTTGCCTAACTTCCCCATCTGTCAGGAGTGTTAATATTTAACTCAGAGATAGTATAATACTTCAGGACAGTGTGCTTAAAAAGGAGTGCAGCACTCCCTCCCATTTCATTTCTGGTTAGCTTTCTATGACATAAGAGAAACATTGCTATTTCATTGAGTTAATACAGTAAAAAAATTTGGCCATTCAGAAGTTAAAGTTACATAAGTTTACAGTGCTAAGAATCTTGTCCACAATTTCTGCTGTGAGAAGTGAACCTTTGGAACAAATATGGACCTTGCCGTGCTTGTCCCTGGAATGAAAATGTTGCTATTCAAGTGGCAATCGTTTTCAAATCTTCCTCTCTTTTAACAGTCAGCATTCAGAAGGTTGGGCCTAAATTTTTTTGTAGAGCATGTCTTGAAATAAGCCATTCTCCTTTCGATTCACTGGGTGTTGGAGAATTCTATGTGGAGGATGACATTTTGTTTTTCTCAATAGCTAACAGAATTTTATTCACATATTATTCCTGTGAACTTTCAGTTCCTTGTTCTCCTGGAATGAGCTGCCACTCACATCTTTAAATGACACTGTATAATAGACTTATTCTCTCCTTAGGTGAACTGGTCTATTTCTTACGCTGCCTGGTGCATTATAAGAATATAGCCTTTTTCTTGTAGCTACATGCCATTTAACCTTCACAAAACTCTTGGTTCCCTGGTTTCTCTTAGCAAGAAAATTCATTATTTTCTCCCTGTGGAAGACTGTTGCTCTATCCCAGGGACATTATAAATGCATTCATACTTAGCATTAGATCTGATGATGTTATGGATATGTATACAGTTACAAGGTCATCAGGTAGCTTTGATTCTCTATTAAAGAAAAGGCTCTGTTGTGGTCACAGTTTTTCAATTACTATTTTCCTTGTAGTAATATAGGAATATTATATTATATATTATCCATGCAATAATTGTATGCAAGATGAAAAAAAATAGCTGCCTACACCATTTATATAATCCATCTCCTCCTCCTCCTGGGCCACCCTAGTACACTAGAGAAAGCATATGTGATTGATGTTTCCAGCATTTGTTCTGTATGGAGCAACTTTTGGTACAGATACTGCACCAATTTGATATGAATAATATTTATAATAGCAAATGTGTTCTAGTTTGCAGTGACATGGTGTGGGCTTGGTGGTTATTAAACAAGGTCAGCAGTTAAATAGCTATAAACTGGCTAAAAGTATCTTCATAATATAGGGTGTTAACAAATGTTATAAATTAATCTTAATCATTACTTTTATATGATGAGAACATAAATAGAAGGAAAACTAATAGGATAAAAGGAGGTGAAATACTAAAAAGGAGTATTGAAAACTCTGTCTGTCCAGGCTAGACTTTCATCTTATTCATTCACAGAATAGGGCAGGAAGTTATCTTCCCTCATCCAAAAAACACCTTTAGAGAATATAATGATGTTTCTCGCGGGAACAGTTCTTTTAGAAAAATGATAATTTTCTCTAGGCATTATAGTTATTTGTTAATTGTGCAGTCAGTGAGAAGCAAGGACAAAGGAAAGGCTACCTTTCTCATCATCAGTCCTAGTAACAACCTGAATTATGCTTAGGCAGCGCTGCCTAGTTCTGTCCAGAACAAACATCCAGGTAACAAGGGCTTCTCTGAGGTGTGGCTTCCATCACACCAATCAGTAGGCTAAACAAATTGAAGAAATATTACAGTTCTGAAGGACTCTTACAGCCACATAGAGAGATCTTGTATATTTTGCCAAACCAAAAAAACCACAAAACCAAAACCAAAAATTTGATCAAATCTATAGAAGCATGTGGAAAGGTACCTGCATAGCTGTACTATGTCCTGTGAATCATATTAGGTTTTAAGTAATTCACAGGTAAAATACATTATTATTAGGTTAGAAGACTTGAGGACATTTGAGACCCCTAGGGTTAGGCAGCAACTAAAGTGTTTTCGATGTCTGAAGTTTTAGATTCAGGTACCTACACCTATTTATGATTCTAGCCTTATATCTATATCTATATGAATCCTGCCACCATGGCCCCAGGTCTTGGAAGAGACCTGCTGATCTGAATTCAATTCTATATTCAGTTGGGTAAAAACACTGAGAGGCAACAAACACCTAATGTTTGTCAGGAATATGGAGAAGGGCAGCAGAAATACCTAGAATAAACAATTGAGGCAGGTTGTTAGGCATGCTGCACCTTAAGGGCTTTGTGTTTTGATTCTCCAGTTTACAGCACCAGGTAAATTTCTTTTCCAGCCTTGCTCAAAAGACACTGGAGACATAGAAACTATAGATAACTCATTAGGACTGCTTCAATGGAAATCAAATCACCTGTAGTCAACAAGATGCTCAAATTTAGAATCTTCACTGAATTAATACTCCTGTTGAAGGAAATATGAATCTCTGGTGTGCCTGTCATTAATCTGAGATGTGTAACTAATATCATTCTTTTCAAAAGGTATTTTTTTAAAGTTTTCGAAATTCTACTGGCTTCCATGAGACTACACAACTGCTTAAAATTAAGCACATGCTTCTGTGCTTTGCTGGATTTGAGCTTTGGCTCCAGTAAAAGCTTAAAGACTGACAATAATAATAACAATAAAACTGTTATAATTAAGACAGTGACACTAAGACGGTTACTGCTGTGGCTACACTGAGCGATATATACTGTAACATAGAGCATAGTAACAGTAATTACACCCTTCACTAGTTTTTATTGTAATGTATGCTATACTGTAACTTAATTTCCATCTTGTGCATATTAACCCAAGATACATTTGGAGTGTTTACTACCTGGGTTGTTTTAACAGAAATGAGGATTATGTGTTTAATGTGCACGTAGAATAAAAATAACATTTGCATTACTTATATAGAACCAGGAGTTATAACAAAGCCTTGCATCTTCTAACCACAGGACTTTAGAACATTAACCTATTAATACAGCCTGCTTTGAGACTGTGTTCAAGCAAAATTGTTGCTTTACAACCCTACAGCTCTGAGTTCCTAAAATATTGCTTTTGTTGTCAGACCCCTTCAGGCAAGAACTCATTATGTTCAGTCTAATCAATGTATATAATTGCAAGGCAAACAATGCTGAGCTACAGCATTGTCAAATTAAACCCAATTTCACATACAGTAACTAGTTAAGTACTTGAGTGCTTCAGCAATTTACATTATGTGGGGCACCCAAGCAATTTGGCTGTATTTAAAAGAATATCATTACTGTAGCCCCCTTTTCCATCTGTGGGGTTTATAACTCAGCTGTTTTAATTTGCTTTGGGCTGAGCAAAGGTGGTATACAAGCTTTTCAGCCAGATGCTGTAATCCTCCCTCTCTTATACCTTGTAAAATTAAAATGCTGAAGGCTGAGCTGAGGGTTGAGATGCTTTTGAACAGTTTTTCCTTCTAGAATAGGAATGGATCCTTGTTTCATTCATACCCATCAAAGGAAAATGTGCACTCATTTTTCACACTAGTGTTGTGCAACTCAGCCTTCCTACTTAGTAGCTGGTGCAAAAATTGGGATGATAAAACATGTAAACTAAGCTCTTTGCTGATACAAATAGTAGCAGCGGAATTTCCAGCCAAGTTTTACTCACTGTCAGCTACAAAATAATACTAGTCCATTTTTATTTCTTCAGTGCCCTCTACTTCCACTTTCCAAAGCTGTTAATTTATTTATTTCATAAAATCTGGCTATGGGTTTGTGTCAGGTATTTACAGGCTTACCTTTGCTCTCAAACCTCTTCTCATTTGTGTGTATAGATTAGAAACCATGAGTCAGACCTTCCCAGTCAGAAACAGGGTATTTTTGCATTTTCAACGTAATGACTAATTTTTTTTTTTTTTTTTCCTGGGATTGATGATCAAGTATTTTGCCTCCCCTCCATCATTTGGTATTCTGATATTCCCCATAAACTTGGCAAGTAACATACTTTTTCATTTTTGTCTTACACATAGAATTTAAGGCCAAAAGTGACCATTAGGTCTTCTGCTATTATCTCCAACTATATATATTATAACTATATATATATATATATTAGTTTTCAAACTAAAATAAGAACCCCACTGAAAAGGGAAGATCTCTGTCTCTTTTGGCTCCTTTTCAGACGATTTCTTTCTGGGAGCTATGAGAAGTTACATTCTTGTAGATATTTATTTACTTTTGTACACCTTCTGATTGGTTGACTATAACTAATGGAGTAGTTCCTATAGCCACATTTACACACAGTTAATGTGTAACATGCCATCTGGAACTAATGTTTTTGTATAGGCAGATTACTTGATAATAAATTACTTTCACCTATACTTACATGCGTTTAGAATGGCTTTTTTTTACTTATCAACAAAAAACTCAATTTTTAAACCAATTGCCACTTTCCCATTTCTTTGAAGTTTATATTAGGGCTCAGTTTGCCTCTTTTATCCATGCTGAGAAGATCTGACTTTAGCAATAATGCCACCAACATCATTTGGACTCGTGGGATAGAGAGAAAATTCTTCAGCTGATTTGTGATTCCACATTTGAATACATACATACAATTATTTAGGTTTATATGAGAAGCGAGCTGCTCTCACTATGACATAAAACAATATACAACCATTTAAACTTGTGTAATCTTAAATATGAGAAGAATTAATGCTGTTATGGCTCATCATGTTTTTAAAGGGTTGTAGCAGATTATATATTCATGTATATCTGTTAAAATTTTAAAGCTGCATTTTGATTTGGGATTCATGCTACTAAATTCAATGGTAATTTATCTTTTTTTCCTCTTCCCTTTCTTCCTCATCCTCATAAAGCTGACAACCTGGCTCCATTTATTCCAAGATTTTAAAGGAAATACCTGTTTTAATTCTGGCTTGCCCTTCAATGTCTTAATCTTTTTTTTTTTTTCTATAGAAACACATCTTCCTGTGTGTGCAATATGTGGTCCCATAACTGACTGATATAGCTTTGGGTCTGAGAACAGCATGGTCTCTGTGAAGCAGAACTAATTAGCACAGATACAAAGTTGTGCTGTGGTTTTCAGGACCCCAGTGCCCAGCTTTGTATGCTGCTGCCCTGTGCCATGAAGTTATTCATGTTCAGGGAGTCTTTAACATGCTGCAGCACCACAACAGGTAGGTACATGTGTTCTGCTGAATGTGGGATAGTAACACCCATAGTTTTCAAGAGATTTTTTATATTTTAATGCTCATCTCAATATTAGCCTAGTACAGAAAAAATAATTTTAGGGCTGCAGGGAGATAACTAGATCTCTGACTTTGCCCTGGCCTGAGTTTAAACTATCTAAACAGGAGGAGTAAACTATCTGGCAATGACATGGGTGGAGAAAAAGAGACACATGGGAAAAGATGATCAGGAAATGGAGAAAGTTAAAAACAAGTTTGGGAAGCATGTGCTTGATGCTCTCCAAGGTTGCTTCTGGGCAACCCTGCCTTTTGTAACTAAGAAACAACAAAGCAAACCTATACCACACAAGTCAGATCTGCTTCAGTGGCCACAACTGGGAAATAGGAATACTTTTCCTGAATGGATGGAAAGCACTGGATGTAAATCTCAATTCACAGAATAGCCTGCTCATATGAAAAAAATACATAAGGCGCAGGACTTTTGATGCAGGTTGACGGAGTGGTAATAGACTTGCACGGACAACAAATTTGATCCTTAAGTTTCCAAATGCCAGGGATGAAGTAAGCTTGACATAGGGATGTCTAAAGTTTCAAAACCACCTCTGTTTTTCTTTTTCTCTCTCATGTATCTGACACCTTACCCATCCTCAATATGTCGTATTTTCCCTGTGTAGACCTATTCTGTAGTCTTTCTCCATGCTCTCTTGCATTCTAGCCTAGTTTCTCCTGTGGAATTAGCTAATCATATTTCTCTTTCACTAGGGGTAAGGGCTTGTTCTTTGAGACTGCAATCTTGTAATTAAAGAAAGCTTACAATGCCAGTGTCAATCACTCTGCTCTGAAAGTGGATAGCAATGACCTCAGTTATGTTCCATTATACAACACCTTTCAGACTATGATCATGAAAATAATACTTTAGGGGACATGAATCTGACTCAGCCTATAACTGTGGGTTTAAATGATCCTCAGGCTTCTGCTCCTGACCCATTATTTTCTGTGCTTTACAAGAGAATAACCACATATAAAGAATGTATGGAAGACTTCATTTTCTATTTTTGCTCAAAACATTCTGTGCTAAAAATGCCCCCATTCAGAGCCTCATTTAATAATTTCATTTTTGGGTTTGCTTCTTCATGATAAATAAAATTTTTATATCATTTAAGAGATTTTTAATTTTTTTTTTTCTGTCTTGACTTTATTAATAACTTAGAAAAACATAATAGCAGAATTGATTATAAAGTCTTCTCCATATTTTAAATTACATTTCATTGTGCAGTGGTTCCATACGACTCCTAACAGAATGAGGACCACAGTGCAGTATGTAGTGTGGCCTAAATTAATCCCACTTAAATCATAAAGTAACCTTGTAGTTATTAGACATATTAAAGGTTTTGATAGTAAACGGAGCGGTATATTTAGGCAGTGTCTTTAGGACTGGCTGTAATGTGACACTTTCTGTTAGAGACTTTCAGCTGCACACAGTTTTATCTAACTCTAACAATGAAATTTCCTGCTCCCAATGCCTCTCTTCAGCTGATTTATTTTGAACAATTTCTGTCAGACCTATCCAGATATATCTGAGAAGGATTTAATTTATTTTTCTAGTTATACCAGAAAAACCTATCAACATTTAAGAAACCTTACTTCTTCCATTCTTGAGATCATGGGCTTGTAGACTTGTCTCATGTAAGACACCCACAGCTGGCAACTTTCTTAGTGTGGAAAAAAACCCAAAACAATCGAAACCCCAAGAAAGAGTTTGACTGCAATGATGACTTTTAACTAGTAGGTGTCCTAAGGGGCTTTTGTGCTTATACACAGGACATTGTTATTTCCATCTATCTTCCTATAGTGGTTCCTAATTATTCCTTAGTACTTGCTTATTACTCCTATGCCTAAATCATCTCAAAATGTATAGTGCTCTTCAAGTTTTTCAGCTTAAAGACCTTACAGACGTCAGCTAGATGACGTGCGTAGTTCTTCCCTCATTCACCGATGTAGTTGCTCTGTTGTAGAAGTCCTCTTGGTTGATTGGGCAAGACTTGCCCCTGGTGAAGCCATGATGGCTGTCTCAAATTACCCCCCTGTCGTCCATTCAGCTGTATGCATGCAAGCTCTGCCCTTGGGGCCAGAACGTAGTTCCTGGACCATTTTATTTACAAAAAAATATATATTTAGCTTTAGGATTCATTACTGTTTCTATGTTATATTTGTTGCACTGTTTCCATGTAGATGTTGCGAATTATGGTCTTGAGCCCCATGATACAAATATTTAAGAAGAAAATAATCATTCCATGGAGCTTTCTAGAACAACAAAACCAAAATACCCCCTAATAATATCAGAGTATTTTAGCTTGCATTTCTCCTTCCTCCCATCCTAGGATGCAGAAAGACAAATGAAGACATTACTTCAGATGTCCTGTCTTTCAGTATAGAACATACTTTTCCTCCACTTCAAGTGAATTCTGTCCTCATAAATGTTGATCTTAACTCCCAAATCAGACAAGTGACAGTTAAGGACATTTTATTTAGTAAATAATTCATCCTTCTACTACAACAGTTTTGGGACACATGTACAGTATGATTTGAGAATGGTGCAAAGATGACTAAGGTAGGTAAATCCAAAGCTGGTAAGTCCACAAAATGAAATGGGAATTTGTTAGGTTGGGGGTGAAGACTGTCTAGTCACGTTAGTGTGATGCTCAGGTGAAGCCATGCTCTTGTTTTTGTGTTCTGTTTCTGGCGTGTCTGCTGTGGGACAAACTCCAGTTATGATGCAGCTGTGATCTGGGTCTGGGAGTCTTATATACTTTATCTGCAACATGCACTATTTGAAAAGATTTCTTGTGAATTTTTTTCTGAATTGTATCAAATTTTTACCAGCTACATTTATCATCTAATTTGGTCTTCCATTAGTTCAGTTCTCTCCACATTCAATACATGTTTAAGTAGAGACATTATTTTCTAAAGGAAGCAATAGGCAATTATTTTCCTTTTGGAAAATCCTATAAAGAAAGGATCTAAACTGCCTAATGTAGGTAGTTAACCTAGATGGACTGGATTTCCTTTTAGAAACATTCAGAGATGTTTATCTTCTCCATTAATTATACGGGAAGCTATGGTATTTACTTTGAAAAAAAAGTCGTATTAGTCACCTATTATGTATAGTGAATACCATCCATGAACTTTTCTACTTAAGTATAAAATACTACCTAAGTCACAGGTTGGATTTTTGACTATGTGGTAAAGTTATTGTCCGTGTTTCCTCTTAACATGGCCTTAATCTTTAGTTTTTTAGATACTTACTAGTGAGTCTCGGATATGTGTCAATAAAATACTTGTTAATATTTTTGAAATTCATCAAAGTGCAAATATTCTGGGGGGAGTATTTCACATGAGTAGAAATTTCAATTCTATAGCATAAAACATCAACAAAAAGAAACAAAGTCTAGCTTAAGTCCTTCTATATAAAACCGCTAGTTGAGGAAATATTGGTTAGATTTATGACATTTTTTAATGACCAAGTGAGAATGGTTTAAGCTAGGTGGAGCATAGAATTAACATCTAAAATGATCTTAATCAGCTGGAGAATTGGTTCAAAATCAACAAAATGAGGTTCAACTAAAAGCTAATGTGAAATACCTTGTGAAATAAATTACATGCATACAAATTAAAGAGTAGCTGACCAGGCGATACCACTGCAGAAAAGCATCAGCTAGCTAAAATGGACTGTGGCCTGAATACAACATCAACAATAAGATATTGCAGAAAGGGCACATCTTCTTCTGCAGTATAGGAACAGTAATGTTGAAGGAAGACAACCAGGTAATTACTGCTCACTATCTAGTGGTAGGGGAGGATGCATCTAGGGAACTATGTCCATTTCAAAAAGATGAAGATAAATTGGAGAGAATCCAGAGGTATACAAGAATGATTAGAGGCTGGAAAACATCACCTTTGAAGAAATGTTCTAAATAATTAAATTTGCTTATTTTAGAAAAGAGAGAATAGAAGTAAGAGAAAGAGGACTGTGAGAGAGACATGAGAACTGTGGTTAAATATGCAAAAGATTGAAGTGATCTATCGTTCTCCAAGTCTACTGCATTTGTCATACATAACCTAATTTACTTAATTCCTGAGGGAGTAAGTCAGGAGATGTATTTTGTGTTAGATATTACTAAATACTTGTTAGTAGTTTTAATATTCTTTTAATTAATAATTTTAATATTTAATAATTATTGATAATTTACTTAATTTTGGCCTTTTAATTTTCTTTTCTTTTTCCCACCTTCTGGAGAACAACAGCAAATAAGTGTTCCTTCAAGAAAGAGTAAAGACAAAAATAATATTTTCAGTGAAATTTTTATTGCTCTACCTCACTCTGAAAATGTGGTGCAAGTTTCAAAAACTTGAAAAGGTGAAATGCATAAGATAGTGATGGCAATATTAAAATATAGAATCACAGAAGGACTGAGGTTGGAAAGGATCTCTGGAGGTCATTTGGTCCAAACTCTCCGCTCAAGAAGAGTCACCCAGAGCCAGTTGTCCAGAATTACATCCAGACAGTTTTTGGATACCTCCAAGGAGGGCACTCCACAACCTGTTCGGACAAACTGTGTTACTGCTTTGTCACCCTCACAGGACAAAAGTGTTTTCTGATGTTCAGAGAGAACCTCTCATGTTTCAGTTTGTGCTCATTGTCCTTGTCCTGTCACTGGACACCACTGAAAAGAGCCTGGCTCAGTCCTCTTACCACTTTCCCTTCAGAAATTTATATACATTGATAGGATCCCTCCTGGACCTTCTATTCTGTAGGCTCAACAGCCCCACCTCTCAGCCTTACCTCACAGAGAAGATAATCCAGTTCCCAGTCATTACACCGGTTTTCCATTAAAATGAAACAGAAACTAGAATAGAACAGAGGAGAATAAAACATGATAAAATATATCTGCAAAGTTAGAGAGTTTCCCATTTGGAAGTGATTTGAGGAAATGCATCAGAACTTCCTGATGGAAATATTTGACTATATGTAACTTGTTTATTGGACTGATAAAAATTGTGATCTTCATCATCTGCTATGAATGGAAACCTTTCTTCTTTTACATGAAAGTGGGATCACATTCCAATAATCCATCAGCAAAGGTGGGAGATGGGAATTTACAGACCCCAAGACCAAAGTCAGCTCATTTGCAGATCCAAGGACTTTTAGATTTTTTAATTTCTTGCTAAAGCTGAAAGCAAAGGGAGAACTATATCTGAATGGAGAACTCCATAATCTGGGCTCCTAGATTCAATTTATTTTTAGTTAGTTTAAATAATATATTTGATACATTTAGAAAGATTTGCAGAGTTTTCCTACAAAAAGAATGGATAGTGAAGGGAAAGGCAAAATGATCACATGAATAGCCTTGGTACATCAAATATTATTACTTCCATGCTCAAAATTTAGTCTCTGTTGAAACCTTATGACTAATTGGGATAGAGCTCTCTTCTGCATCACTGAGTCTGTTAAATACTTCTAGTTTTATAAAGCATGAATGTGCGTGTTTAACTCCATCCATTCAGCATGTGCTGAATGTGGATGGAGTTAAGCATGCACATTCATGCTTTCTAAATGGATTGCTCACTAAAAGGTACTTCTGCTTGGCTTATGGAGCACACTGAAATCCCGTATCTGCACTTAGATATCCACTGCTGCTCTCAGAGAGGTCAAAACCAGTGCTTCCTTTGATTGTAAGCATTCAGTCATGCCTACCTTGCTTTGTTCTACTTAGTATCTCAATATGAACAGGCATCTACCTGTTTTTGGCCTGACTAATGAATGATGTTACAAGAAAAAAAAAGGGCATCCTATGCAAAACCTCACATTTTGTCGGTGGTAGATATTTTCCAAAATATTGGGAAACTAAAGCTTAAAAAATATTTTTATCAATACTGAAACACATGATCTACGAGCTGTTTGTTCTCACTATTGTTTCAAGAAAAAAAATACTTCTAATTGTTGATCAGGGCCCTGAGGACATCAATGGACCTTACTGGTCCCCAACCAGCCCCACCTGTAGCCTCCCCAACACCTTCTTATGGACTCTGGGGCTCCATTTCAGCTCAGCCCGTCTCCTTTTCCTTCTGCCTGGGCTGCTGGATGGGCTCACTGGGATGGATATCTCCCTTATGATAGTTTGGCAAGGTTTTACTAAATATGCATTTTTCTTGTGATAGACGCAGGCACAAGATGTGGGACATCATAAATCTTGAATGCTTCCTTTTAGCTTTTTACTCCATAAATCCTATTCAGACAATTCTTTCTCATGCAGGATGAGACATTCAGCTGGCTCAAGAAGTCATCCAGACACACAAACAGCAAATTTCAAGACCAACTTCACTTCTATATACTATTTGCAAATCACCTGTGCTGGTACCAATATTCAACTACAAATCACCAGTTCCATCACCAGTCTTCTCAGTAGTCACTCTCACTGCTCTAGTAAAATAGTTGTTGCCATATTCAACTGGGAACCTCTGGGAATAGGAGTATAAATCTCACAACATAGCTCAAGACCATGCTTGCTAGATCTTTCTGCGAGTCAATTATTTGCAGAAAAGGCACTGACTGGGGACTTAAAGATGTTGAAGAATGCCTTTAACAATAGTCACGTCTATTTGAACTGTCTTCCATACAGCCTCTGAAATATACTGATTTATTCAGCATAACAAATAAGTTCTCTTCCAATGGCCTACGAGGATGCTTGTGGAAGACATAAGACTATAAGGGTGTCTTTTTATTCCTTTGTGACTAGTTTTGAATTGTATTCAGAGCTTTAATAATGTATCTGCAATAAAAACCTTTTAAAACTCCCTATATATTTTTGCTTAATGTGTGCTGTATGGTTCAGATAAGAAACAAATTGTGTTACTTAGAATCATTCAAGCTGCTATTATCATGTATGTGTTGCATCATGCATTCGTGATCCACAAATTCTCACAGAAAAATCTCTTTTGGTGCCCCGGGCAAACAGGTTTTTGCTTCATAATCAGCTCAATTTTTTAATTCTTTTCTTAAGTGAAATATATGTATTTCACTGATGCTAGGCAGAAGAAGTTTAGAATTTGGTCTAAAAAGAAAATCAGAAATATGAAATCATTTTAATGGATCATTTTCAACATTCTCTTTGAGAAATAAGTATCTATAATAACAGATTAGAGCCATTTAGCAACCTACTTTGTTCGCTCTATCTGCCTTGAAAGAAAGCCATTCAGTCAGTTTTTGCAGTGTGTGAGGTCCAATCTGAGAAATTAAAGCCTACATTTAGATTTGTTTCACCTGTCTTTATATAGCTAAGATATAGAAAAAAATGATATAGAATAAATGGATATGTCTGTGCAAGTCAGTTTGTGTCTCCTGTGGTCAGTGGAGAGATGTAAATGTTTTTAGGGCACAATTCATTTGACCAAATGTAGACATCTCATTTAGGATGAAATAAATTTTACCTTGGCAATACTTAATTATCTCTGTTGATTATAAGGGGAGGCTTGTGTGAGTAATTTTGATAAGGATATTTACATTTGGTCAGGCAAGTTAAAGTTTGCATTAGAGAGGGACAGAAAAATTTTATACAATCCTAGAAGAACTTCAGAGATTTCAATATTTTTTTATTTTGCTGAATGCATGGAAAAATATAAATAAAAGTTTCAGAAAATATGCATAGTTTAGCGAAAACAAAAACAATCGTCACTGTTCTGGTTCAGCCAGGACAGGGTTAAGTTTCAGCAGGAGTTGGGGGGGACCCACAGCCAGGCTATTCCATACAATGCTGACGTCATACTCCCAGCACCAGTTCATAACCCCAGCACTGGTTCTGTGCCATGTGATGCTGGGTGATGGGTGCATGGGTCCGGGGTCTGTGTGCTCGGTATCACTTGTTTTATACCTTGTTTTGCTTGCTGTTATTACTGCTGTTGTTGTTCTGATCGTTTCTTGTGTGTTATCGTGTTAATTTCTCTTTATCTCAACCCACAAAGGCATTTTTAATCCCTCTCACCATTTCTCCTGTCCAAGGGTGGGGGGGCAGCTGCCACGTGGTTCGGGTCCCGGCAGGGCCTAAACCAACACATTCACATAAATGACTTGGGTATTCCCCTTTTTTCCTTTCTTTTCTTTATTTTTTACCTATACAGTAGCATGAATTTTCTATTAAAAACAATTAGACCTTGATCCTTACATAAAAATAGTGTAAAACTAGAAAACAGAGGGAGTTAAATATTCTGGATATTAGTCATCTCTGATATTAAAGTAATTTTTCTTTTACTGGCAACTTCACAGGTTGTGCTTCTAGAGTTTAGATGAATATTAAATTCAGTTTCATTCTGACAAGCTTCTGCTTATTCAAAAGGATTGTTCCAGTATTATTCTGGGAAGTAGATTGGCATGAAAACTAAATAACTATTTTTGGTAATAACAAAATTTGTGGTTGGCTTTGCACATTGAAACCACAGCACTACCAGCTTCATAAATGAAAATTCAAATATCCAGAAACAATATGCAGAATTACAGCTACATAATCTTTATGGATAAAGTGTTCCCACACAGTACCACCTAAAATTCAGGTGATGAGGAAGCATAACTCTCTTCTCTTCAGTCACGGAGCAACCCTTGGGTTTGTTGCTCAGAGGTACCTGTTGGAAACTACATCACTGTGGAGAACCCCTAGCTGACGTGGACTGTTCCATGTCATCCCTGCCCAGTCCTAGCACCCTCCAGAAGAAGTTATATCTGTGTCACACAATCATCAGTATTGATGTCCTTCAGAGAACTTTGATTTCTTTTGGCTCTGACACATACTCATTATTTTCTGAGCTCTGCTTAGCTTTTTCTTTCAGTTCAAAGGGACAAAAAGAATGAACAGGTTATGTCAGAGCTCATCAGAGCAGTGCCTCTGCAACATTGTTGTGTGCCTTGTGCCATTACAAGGGTATGGAGAAGAAACTGAGGACAGGACTGACTCAGATGCTATTAGAAAAATATAAGTGTTGGAGTAAAAAAGACAATGATGTGATACCACTCCATGCTGTTGATTTGGAATGAATGTCAGGGTAATCCTGTTAGAGTGTCTTGGTTTCTTCTTGGAACTAGTTGGCTTTGGAAGGGAATCGAAAACTGAACGAGCATGGACGCAAATTGGGGATTTGAGGAAATAGACCTAGTGAAAGCAGGAGCAAGCCAAGTGACAAAGCTCCAAGTGATGATGTATCAAAGCTGTCTGCAAACATTTCTGGTCTGGGATTATTCCACTGTGCATGGAATCCCCCTCGCTGCTCTCCCTAACCCTCACCTCACCTATTTAACAGCAAGCTCCTAACGAACAAAGCAGAAGATGGATTGGTGTGATGTATCTGGAGTAGTCACAAGAAATGTTTCAGACAGTTACATGTATCAAATAGAGCAAGGAAAACAGGGCAACCAGAAGAGAAATTCTGAGCGACAGAAACCCTTTGGGGATGTGCTAGTGGATGTAACACTGCTGACTGTTTAGCTTTTCTGTTGGCTGTAGGAGCTGCTGGAAGTGGAAGACAGGATAACACAGAATATTTGCTCCTTTGCCATGGTGCCTTATCCCAGAGAAATGCAGAGGGTGAGTGTCGCTCTTGCACCACACTTCCTTTAATTTTCACTGTTGAGAGCCACCTTAATAAAAAGTAGAGATGAGAAAATTAATGAATGAGGTAACTAAACCCCTCAGGCCTGAAACAGTGGAAATGGGGAGGTCAAATGGGAAATGGCAAGAAAAAGACATGTTCTACTACACAAGAACTCCGATGTTTATATTAAAAAGTCAAGTGCCTGTACAACAAATACACAGCACACACACATACACAAAAACACTAGCCAAAAGGTAACTTTATTTCTGAAAACAGCCTAGGCTAGGGCACTCACATTTTTGTGTAATTTTCAGTTTAGTCATGCAGAGGTGACCGATTGTGAAACTAATTATAGAAATTTGAGGAGCACTGACACTTGTGAAAATGAAACATGAGTGACATTGTCAGAGTGGACAAAGAAGCTGAGGTGATCTTCAGACTTATCTGAGTGGAAGAAACAACCTCTTCATTTTGGGAAGATTAAATAAGCTTAATAAGAGATCAGAGACAAGATGATATTTTGAACAAAACACACACACACAGATAATCCTGGGAAGTTTTAGAACAGGCTTTTGAGAAAACAATTATAATTTGTGTGGAAAAATATGCTACTGTTGACTCCATGGAGGATGGACAAGGATGTAGTAGTGTTGATGTTCTGCAAAGGGATCCAAAATGCTGTGGAAAAAGAAAAATATAAGATCAAAGGACAGAAAATCATGGAAAATCATGCAGAGTTCAAAGTCAGAATCCCCACTAAATGGCACATAGAGATGCGAAGCACCTAAGATTTTGAAAAGATGAAAGAACTGCAATAGATTACACTGTTTTGTGAAAGTTTGCAAGCGGAGGCAGAGTTTGCACAGAATGGACAAAGAGGATGCCAGCAGTATAATTAGTTCAGGTGTTTTTTTCAAAGCAAGAACAGACAAAACTGCCCAAGAAAACGTGTAAGCTATAAACCCAAAAGTAAATGTATCATTTAATAATTCTAAGTTGAACAAGGGGCACAGAGTTATACTCTATGACTGTGTGCATAGTGGAGTGGTAAGTAGCTGTGATCTGGGCAACATTTCTCCTGCTCTGTGTTTGCAAAGATATGTGGTATACTGGGCAGTGTTACTGGAAAGCAATCATTCTTCCTTCCCCCACAGCAGTAGACCTTTGGATACGTGAGTGGAGCCAAAATGCTATTAGAAACAGTACTTTTGGCACTGAGCAGAAAGCCGCAAGCCTTATGATTAAAACTTTGCACTTTAGGGAACTTACTCCCCAAAGGGAACATGGAAACGAAATATATGGGTAAATAATGAACTGAAAAAGTTACAAGTTACACTGTGTGTGTATACGTGTCTGTGTCTATATGCTCATTTTCAAGTGGAAATAAGTTAAGCCTCTGGTCTCATCAGGGAATGAACTGACTGGGAATTCAGGGGATCAAAGCAATTGACGACAAGTTAATTTATAAGAAATAAAAAACTCTCAGTAGGATCAGGAATAAAACTGACAGAATTTAAATGTCCTGGAGTTAATGAGTTTAAGAACTGACAACATGATTGTACTTAACAGTAGGAAAAAAAATAAAGATACAGCCTTTCATCTTCTGTATATACACTCAATATAACAACATGAATTTGCACAGTTTGCATTTAACATTCCCATTGGGACACACTGGATCTGCCTGTTGTTCTATTACATAAGAGTTGCAACTCTTCCTCAAACCCAAATTCACCTACTACACATGCAGTTTAAAAGTAAATATGCCAGCAGGGGGGATTAAGTTCTCGGAGAGCTCCTAAATATCCTCCCCAGCTGGCAAAGGGGCAGGTTGTTCTTCATGTGATCTGTGTAGATCAGGCACGTGGAAGATAGGACAAAAGACACCCTAGTACCTTTTCAGTTATTATGACCTTTGCTCTTCCAAGAGATGAGGTGTGCAGTTTTTTATCCCAAGCATGGTTTATGTGGTTTGATGTAATTAAGCCTTCTCTGAAGCTTTCTCTTCAGCTCATGGCATAGGCTTGTTTACAGATTCTTCACACTGTAGTTTGGATTGTATTAAGAACCTGAAGTGTTTCACAGTAAGAGGACAAATGTGGTTTTGATGGGATGGTGTGGCTGTACAGATGAAGTTATGAAGAAAACATGACTAATGGTTCTGAGGTCTCTTCAATGACTGAGATGCTGTTCTGGTATAAAGCAACCAAGGTTGTAAATCTTTGAGAGATGGAAAATAATGTGCCTGAGAGCAAAATATAGAGAACGGCACAAATACATTACAAGACTTAGTATCTGGGTATTAATATGGCAGACATGACCCAATAAATACAAATTTTAAAAGTGATGCACATGAGAAAGATAATTTAATCTTTACATGCAGAATGAGGGACTCCGAGCTGATCATTACCACTCAGGAATGAAATCTTGGTATTATAACAGGTTTTCCTTTGAAAATATCAGCTTTGCTCTCCTTAATGATCAAAACCCAGCTGGAATACTAGCAATTATTAAGAGTAGAATAGAGAACAAAACAGAGAATATACCATGACATATAAGCTAGTGTATAATGTCAATTATCAATGTCAGCAATATTACAATGTATACTGACACTAGATAACGACACACACCTATGTAGATCTGGCTTGTGGTCTGGTTTGTCCTCTGCAGAATGGTACAGCAAGACTCTACAAAGTTCATAGAATAGTAACAAAGCCGTCAAAAAGTGTTGAACAGCTAATTAAGCAAGCTGGAAGATTATTAAGTTTGGTCTTCAGCCTGGAAAAAGATAGTTGAAGGGACACAGAGGGATCCGGGACTGAGATCAGTAAGGTTACAAAAAGCATAGAGAAGATCAGATGCTCACTGTCTGTTCCAAGACAAAGCTGGAATGAGTTGAACACATTAAAACAAGATAGCAAGTGGCACTTCAAGGTGGTCTACAAGTGAATGCAGAGATGTAGTGGAAATTCCTATAACAGGGTGCTAAAAGTTTAGATACATTCAAAGCACAGCTGGACAAATTCATAGATGATGAATTCCCTGGGATTCTTAAATAGAAAGAATCAGCTCTGGATTAGAAGGTCTTAGAGCTGAAAATTACTGATTTCTGGGAGAATACTGTGGAGACATATCACAGGAACTCGGTCTCTTGTCTTACATTCTTTTTTCTCAGACATCCAGTTCTGGCGACTACTTAAGACAAGGTTCTGAGCTAGATGGACTTTTGGTCTGATCCAAAATGGATAGTCTGTGTTTTTTAATATCTGCAAATGGATGGAAAGTAAGACAGAGGCCTTAACTTGATTTCACCACCACTGCATTTTGCAGGTGCTTTCGTCTGAACTATTTGTTTAAACTCCCCTTATGTTCAGTGCAGATCTAGTCAATATAGCCTATGGAATTTAAGCTCTGATTCAGCTGGTCAAAAATCACTGCCTGTTTTAAGAGGAAATGTATTCTACGTTCGATGGATTGACTAGCTTGAGCTGATGGAAGCTGAGAGTGATATGTTCAGACAGAGAAACTTATATTGTAGATGACTCAGTCAGTCAATTGAACTTTGAGACCTCCCCAGACTGGCAAACTGAAAAGAAATGCGTGCCTAACATAACTAAGATAACTTGGTAGCATGACTATGTAAAGTTGTTCAAAAAATAGAGCATGCAATTTTGTTCAAGAGAACAAAAAGTATAATTACACAGATGTCTATCTTCTCTCACAGGCATCCAGAGCTATGGCAGAAAGAATAAAATCTAGTTGTTCTTAACAGGCTGAAAGCACAGGATTTTAGCTCATACTTGTTCCTATGATACAAGGTAACAAGTATCAATAGTTAGGACACTTGGAGTGGGGGAAAGGAGGAGTAATGATAATAATAAAAAATCCAATATACTTGAATAAAGAAGGGAACTTTGACTTTGTTATATCTGTAACTTTAGGATGGTAATGTTAGTTGATGTAAAGCACCTACTACGCTGGAAAGAAAGGGCCTGGTGATTGTTTCTCTTCCTAAGATTGAGGAATACAAAGACTTAAGTTGCAGTTATCTGTAAACTCTGTGAAATGCTATTGTTAAGGATTTTTCTCTCAGCAGAGAGATGGATTTGACTATGCTGTTTTGCAGAGGCTTACATTATATATGGTCGATCAGACTGAATTGAGACATTGAAAGCAGCAAGCCATGTTTCATCTTTTTCAATGCTGCAGAGCAACACCTTCAAGTCTATGGAGCAACACACTCTCCAAGCCCCTCCACCTTAAGAAGCATATCCAGCACATAAACTTCACCTACAAACGGGTAGGCAGACAGAATTAATAAAAACCCACTTTATGCAAAATAAAGTAGAAGTCAACACAGAAAATTTTTCCAGGTAATAGGAGGTATCTTTTGGGATACCTCCCAAAGGTAGGAGTGTACTAATGCTGCCTTTGATTATGGGGAATCTAGGGCACAAAAATAGAGTATCCAAAACTAAATTAATGTAGTTTTTTTAACTTAAGTCTCACTTATCCAAATGTTCTCAAAAATGAGTAGTGAATTCATCATGGTTCATTTACAGGGGAGAAGTAAAGCTGTGTTGCAAATGATATTTTTTTCCTTGAAAACTAAGGATAATATTGCTGCAAAAATTCAGGTCTGTAGAAATATACTGCAACAGGACAGAAGATATCATATTTCTTTTTAGGTATTCTGTGGGTGTCTAGGTTACTAGCTTTTGCTTAGAACAATCACAAAACTAGAGCTGCATATCAGGAAAGGATCTATACTATTTGCCTGCCAATGTCATAATGTGCCTAAGCCTAGATGGCCTTATCATCAGAAACGACCATGTCTGACCATTGGTTACATCTACCAAGTAGATGTAGTCAAGAAAATAATTCCATACTAAACAAACAAATTTTTTCTGAGAATAAAATTTAGCTCATTATTTTAGCAACAAAAAAGAGGCTGAAAACAAGAGGCTAGATTGAAGTCATGTGTGCCTGACATTTTCTACATCCTCTCCAAAATGAAGGTCTTTTAAGCTATTATGGGTACCCTCTGTCCGGGGTTTGGCTGGATAGGGTTATTTTTCACCAGGAGCTGGGAGGGAGGGTGTGGGGAGGGGTTGCAGGATGGGCACAGCCAGGATAGACAGCCGAACTAGCCAACAGGTTATTCAATACCATCCTGACATCATGCCTGTTATATAAGAGCAAGGGGTGGGCCAGGCAAAGCAAGGCTCTGGCAGGGTGGTCAGGATTGGTGGGGGCACAGCGCCGTTTGGTCATGTTTGTTTTATATTGCTCATTTTGTTTATTGTTTCACTACTGTTACTGTTGTTTCTCCTTCTGCATTGTTCTATTAAATTCTTCTTATCTCAACCCACAGGGTTTTTTCTATACTCTCCTTCCCATTTTGGGGGTGAGAAGAGTGAGCAGCCATGTGGTGCTCAGCTCCCAGCTGGTTCTAAATCACAGCACCCCCATAATTCTCTTCCAGTCTTTTTCTGTTAAAGATAACACTGATGTCACTTCAATTTTTTAGTTTCTTGTCCTTTAGAGTCACTGCTAATTTTCTGAAATCAGAACTTTTCATTCTATAGTTTCTTACTAACCTTACAACAGCTTTCAACATCATATTTACATACTAATGTGTGATTTGGAGTTCTTATCACATTAGACATAGATGTCTTTCCTACAATTGTGTTGTGCTATAATCTACTAATCATATGGGATGCTTAATGCAACAGGAGTGCCGTGTTGTACCCATGAGCATTGCATTAGTTACACTAATGGTAAAGGCATGTAATACCTGCTCTATTAAGTTAGAAACTTCTTAATGTAACTTTCCATGAGAATACAGTCCTAATGGGTATTGTTGTTGCTGTGGTGCATTCAAAATATTTTTATTATTATGCACAAGCATAACCTCCCACCACCACTGCCTCCATTGCCCTTACATAAGTGTATAAAGGAACCATTAAAAATCCATTAAGCTTGTTAGTTTGCACAGCTTTCAGGGAATCTTGCTGCAAGTTTTGCTATTTCAACACTTAAGGGCTTCTATTAAACACAGCAATCTTTGAGCTATAAGAGTTTACTGGAATGGTCCATTAAGTGAGAGTTTTCTGGGGGGGATTATGTCTGGGAGAAGAAGGGGAGATCAGAGTTTTAATTATACAAATGGGTTTTGCTTTCTTGCATTTTGTTTTTAAAGTAAAAATGATTTCTGTTATCTCAAGAAGCCCAAAAGCAAAACATTAAAGAGTAAATGGATGGGATTCAGGAAACTGGTTTCAAGTATTTGACTTTAGATTTCAGAAAAAAAAAAATCACTTAAGAACTGGCCTGGAAATGCTGAGTATATAAGAAGTTATGTCTATTTAAACCAGAGTTGTAGCTGTCAGGATCTCTTAGAATCAGTTATTTTTCACTTCTGTAATACAGAGTTAATATTACTTCCTTTTATCGTCCTGTCTGTTTGAGTATTAAACTTTTTAGGGTTGGGGCAAGCTCATTTATGACCTCTAATTTATCATATGATTCTAAAAAATATATTAATAAGGAAAAATATGCCTATGTGGAAGATCTTTTCACTTGCTTCATTGGTATTCACATAAAAGACTGTCTTAAAAAAACATTGGATGCTCTTTTCAACAGCATATGTAGCTATACTTGTTCTGTCTGGCCATTTAGTCTTGCATTTTTACATGAGTTTTTTCATTGGCAATCACTTCCCTTGCATTGTGGAAGGAGATTCATAAAGAGTCATTGCAAGCTATTGTGAGGAGATTGGTTCCTCTACATGAGGTCTAGCATTTGAATTATTTGTTATTTCTGGGAAGACATAAAATACCTGAGATGGCATCAAGCTGCTTATGGGAATATGTAGTACTTGACTGAAATAGTAAGGTTTCATATACTTTTTGTTTGCAAAGCGATATCTACCTTTAACTTTAGCATGCATAAAAATCTGTTTAACGTTTTCCAACTTTTAAAAGAAATACAATTATTTGTATTTGGTGTTTTCAAATAGTTGAATACTTCAGTGTTTTGCAAAAGGAACCTGGGATTTGACATGACTACAGTCCTGGGGTCAGGAAGATGCCTTTTACCCTCCTCATCTCTTCAATTCAGTCAGGTTTGGCTGAATCTTAAGCTGCTAAAAATCACTGTTCTCCATCTGTGCTTTCCTCACTAGAGTTTGCTAGAGGCTGTCTGACGAAATCCATCAGCATCCTATCAGTCCTTCCCATGCACTAACCTAGCATCTCATTTAAGTATGTCACAAAGATGAAGCTCCAGATGGAATCATGCAAAACTGGTTTCCTTCCAGCTGCTCTTTCCTCATTTAAACAATACTGCGGTTTCATATGGAAAGGAGATTGGGCTGATAATTGCAAGAGTGTTAAGTTCAAGTTTTACTTTTTTTCATTAAGTTGCTTCTCTTAAATCTGTGCCTTTCTCATTTCTTATTATACCTCAGCTAAAAGTTGCATAGTCTGGAAAGTAATCTTCAATGTGGAGCAGCTAGGATGAAGCAGTGCTGTTCTGTCAAAAGAATCCACCAAATCTTAACATAACTGGTCTTGAGCACTTTACTATGTTGTCTATCCAAAGAGATTGTTCATGCATATGTAACCTCAAGTGCAAATTTCAAAACTTCAGGTTTGGTCATCTTATTAAAAGGGACTTCTTTTATTCTAAGGCACAAAAGGTAGGCAGTGATTTATTATCTTTTCACATACAACTGCTTGTAGGCAATTCAGAGACCTGAAGACCATTTGAAAAAGGACAGATTTGCGCATGTAACTTTCATTTTCACATGTACTGACTGTTGAACACTTGATGTTGTAAATGTGGTAGCGCTGATTGGAAGCCTCACCTAAAATTCAATATATTCTAGGTCTATCTACACCTGCAACTGATTTCAAATATAATATATTCTCTTGAGTGGTGTCCTCTGCAAGGCAAGTGTGTATATGTTGCCAACTGACAACATTTTTGCTGCAGCACAGACAACCAACAGACATTGTCCGTTCAACAGAAAGGAAGCTGAATATGAAGAACTTTGAGGCAGCAGGGAGTAGAGGAAAATTTTTACATGTTCAAGGGAATACACTACATTACTCAGGAATCATCTCCATTCTTTCTCTTGTGCACTTCCATGAATATAATTCCTGGTTGCATGTAAACTTGTATCTTATTTTACCCTCTATTCAGTAAAAATAAAGGAACCTATATTTACGGGTATGGTTTCATTTCCTATAGCATTCTGTGGTGCACTACACAGTTCTGTGAGCCTGACGGATCTGAGAAACTGCGATAATGGGAGCTGGCAGTGATGGATAGTGGAAAAACCAAGAACCTCATGAGTGATCAGAAGAGGGTGCTATTATTCTGGAATGGTCTTGCATCATCCCTGCCAGAACACAGACAATGCCTCAGCAAGATTCTGGAGGATGCTGCCTTTCAGCACAGATGTAATATTAAGGACTTGGCTGTCGGTGATAGTAATTAAGAGACAATAGCAGTTTTCACAGTGAGACAAAGATTTCCTGAGTAAACCTGTATTTGTCCATTTGTGTTCTGCAGATAGAAGCTCCCCTACCAAATCAAATTATGGAATTCCTTCTTTTCCTACCCTGCAGCAAAACACTGCGTATTGCTGCTCTACACTACTGAACAGCTGTTCTTGTTCATCCTACAGGCAATTGCATGTGAAAAGATAATAAATCATTGCTTTCCTAATCTT
This sequence comes from Coracias cyanogaster, assembly GCA_033124195.1. Taxonomy (NCBI): domain Eukaryota; kingdom Metazoa; phylum Chordata; class Aves; order Coraciiformes; family Coraciidae; genus Coracias; species Coracias cyanogaster. The sequence goes on from JAVSBS010027724.1 coordinate 60,778, forward strand.
GAAAACACGTAAGTGTATTTCAGTCATGGGAACCATACTGAGTGAATCCACGCTGCTAAATAAAAGACTGCAAGGGAGCTAAAACAGTCTCTGACCCCTGGTGATTTATGTTGCTTAATTATTCTAACTCTCACCAAGAAGCCAAGATGTCTTTAACTGCAGACTCCAGAGACTGTTCCTCCAAGGCAATGAGGTTGGAATTGCATCAGATTTGGTGCTCTCTGCCCCACATCATCTTTCAGTACAGCCTTAGAACCTTTAAATATCCACTGTCATGCAATGTCCTAGAGGTTATCTTCACTTTTATGCAACAAAAGTATCCTGGGCTGAAGCATACCTCACACTATTTCTGACACTTTGTACTGAAAAGGACATAAAATCATAACTACATTTTAAGGCTACACGGACACCACTGGGGCCCAGAGGTGGTCTAGGGACAAATGTTATGTAGTTTAGACACTGCTAATCTGTTCCAGAGTAAGTCAATCCTAAGCATTGCGGCAGTGAGTCACTTTAGCAGAGTCTTGGGACAGTATATCTACACCTACCCATTGGCCACTTCTATAATAATAAGTAAAATGCCCAAGAATCACTATGACTGTAATAATAAAGAATAACTCACATCCATAAGGCTAAACTCACTTATACACATCCAAAAATTGTTTGAGATTTTCAGGTAGCCAAGGCTATTGCATCAGCACTTACAATCTGACCATACAGATAATTGTGGGGTAGTCCCTGAGCCTAGGTACTTTTATGTTTTGGTAGTGCAGATGTAGCCACTGAAGCCAATGTGTGTCAACAGAGGGATTATTTATATATATAGAATTATGCCAGTGATGGATTTTTCAATTCTGAGAGTAATCAAGAAAATTCGAAAGGCTGAGATTTGCTGAAAAAAAAAAAAGGATGCAGTGGAGTTCAGATACCTATAAACTTTAATTAATAAAATGTGCAAGGCAATATTTGCTGACTCTGAAGCCTAATGACACAGCACAACTTGAACTGCACAATTAAATATCCCTATCCTCACAAGCATCTTCAGGAATGTCAAACCCTGGAGGTAAGATAGAAAGTCTAGAGAAAGGAAGATTTTCTCTTGGTCGGGAAGGATGAAGTTAGAGATCAGTCAGGCAAACTTGACACCCTCAAATACATGGGCCCTGAGGGAATGCAACCACAGGCATCGAGGGAGCTGGCTGTTGTGATTGCTAATCCACTCTCCCATCACCTTTGAATAGTCATGGAGAACAGGACAGGTCCCCGAGGACTGAAGGAAAGCCAGTATCACTCCAATCTTCAAAAACAGCAGGAAGGAGGATCCAGAAAACTACTGGCCACCTGTCGTGATCCGCCCCCTAGATGTCCCGGGTCCGCCCACCAAGGGATGCGGTCCACCCACTGGGGTCCCAGACCACTCCCCCAAATGG